>WOGJ01064915.1:0-10818 GCA_015342185.1 Leptinotarsa juncta | reverse complement strand
GTTGCGGGTGTTCATAGATATCTTTCCAGAAGGATTCCACCTGATTAGTGGTCGGTGTATTATCCACAACACGTGAAGGCTCTTGGAATAAGCGGGAAGGTTTCTCGCGGAACCTAAAGTTATCCGCGATACTACCCGCTCACCTCACTAGTGGCTTCTTAGCAGCCACTAGCATTCGTATCCTATCAAGGCAGTACGGTTTGATGGTCAGCAGTACGCCTTGACTCAAAGTCAAGGCGTAGTTGGATACATCATGCTACATAGTTAATGTTTGATTTTGGTCACTGAAATTGATAGCAAGGAATCACAAAGTAGCTGATAACAGATATACGATAAAAAGTTGTTGATTTTTGTCGAAACACTAAAGAAACAATATAACATTTGCATAGACATGACGTCATTCGCTTTGATTGGTGTTTAAAACATCATGATCAATAATCTAAAATCATTCCGCTGCATTATTAGAAAAATTCTGGGTTAAAGTAAACTCAAGCAAACGAATCTGATATCGACAATGGTTATCTAAGTTTGGTTTCAAACTTTGAAGTAGTCTAGAAACTAAAGTGAATGATTTCAAAGATTTGAATGTACCACTGAATACCCAGGATCACCTCCGTCGACGTTCTATCTGTTGTACACGATGACTCAAGAATGAAACTAAGCAATGATGCAACGAGAGGGCTTCTTGTGATATCCGCTCATTACCATAACTTCGGGAAGTATTCATGACAACAATTTTGCTGGGACATATTGATTTCCTGAAGTCACTAGGCCAACTAAGATACCCTTAGATGTTGGTTTTCACTATCAACCTCGTACACTTTAGAAATTGACCCCATAACCAGGGTCGGGCTTGGGAGTATGAAGGCCCTGAGGCAAACTAATTTTCTTTTATTTTCAGTACTTCAGTATTAATATATGTCACAAAAAGGATTCGCAGCTTTATAACTCTTATTTATTTTATGAGAGCGCTTTCGACAGCTGGTCGTGCTATCATCTTCAAGGTTCTACTCAAACTGAACGTTTTATCCTCTTGTTTGTTGTTTTACTGCAGGTACTGTAGGTAAATTTGCCTGTATTTGGGTTACATCACGTAATATCCTTTGTGTTGGATTTTCTCTAGGTTTTCTGTGTCTAGGAGTGTGTATTGTTTTGTGTAGTATATTGAATGTTAGATCTTCTTGTGGTTTGATTTGTATTTGTTCCTTGATAAGTGAACTATGACTGTTAAATTTATGGATGTTTAAGTTTTCTCAGATGTCCTTTATGTTCTCTTTTGGGGGAAAGTTATGTTTCTTTTGTAAGGCGTGTGTTGCGAGGTTTGATTTATATATTATTGGGTTTATATATGACTTTTTGTGCTCGTCGTACCTTTGGATCAGTTTTTTTTTGGTTTAGTCAATATAGAATTTGTTACAGTCCGAGCATTGTATGCTGTACACCCCGTTTAGGTTTTTGTCTTCTTTTTTTTCATAGCTGTTTATTTTTTGTGTTAATTTCGTGTTTGGGTTGTATGTTATGTTGATGTTTGGTTTGAAAATGTTTGTTAGTTTTTTGGTTTGGTGACCTACAAGCTGTCCATCGATATGTTGTTATATCTGTTGGAGTAGTTTGATCCTTGTTCTGTATATTTTGTTTGATTTTATTTTCTAATTTATTTATTATCTTTTGGGTGTACCCGTTCTCGTTCGCTATTTGGTGAATGATTTTCTTTTCCTTGTTCCGGACTTCATTGCTAAGTGGTATCCTTAACATTCTGTATATGAATGCGTTATAAGCATCCATTTTGTGAGGCGGTGGTTTGAATTTGTGGTTATGTTGGAACTTGCTGCCATTTGAAATTGTGTTTTGTTGTGGTTATATCCGATAGTTATGTCCAGATAGTTGAGTTTCGAGTTGAAAATCAGTTTTTGATTTATTTTGTTGATTTCCTTTGTTATTTGATCTATTCTTATTCCTGTACATATCATAAAACAATGGAAACAAAATTTCAAATGACAATACAGGAAACCTATAGAAATAAGCTCCACCATACCCGCAAGTTCAAACCAGCCACCATCACACAAAATGGCTGCCTATAACGCATTCATATACAGAATGTTAAGGATGCCACTTAGCAATGAAGCCCGGAACAAGGGCTTCATCTCGGATGTTGTCCTCTTTAATCGTGAGGTGGTCGTGAAAGCCTATGTTCTATAGTAAATAAGGATTTGCAGTATATTTGAACTTCCAACAAAAAGCACAGTTAGTTCTAGTTGAACAAAAAACTAAAAGATGATTTCGTGTCACCTCAGTAATGAAATAAATAAAGATTTGATGTAAAGTTGAATATAAGTTGAAATTCTTCAACAGGTTCTCAACTTTTTGAAGAATTTTTGATTAAGCATGAAAGTGGTTACCAGCAAACTGATTGAAAGTCTAATCAGTTCCTAATCAATTCTTTCACTTGAAAGAGAGTCATACTGCAACAATTTTAAATCAGATGACATCAGTTCAATTTAAATTTATATTTGGGAAAGAAAAGTTTTTGGCTTGCTACTACTTCAAAAACTTTCTTTCCCAAAAATTAATCACTCCTAAAATTATAACCACTTCAATTCAAATTCATGATATTTTTTCAAAAGGTAACATTAATTTTTGAATAAACATCTGTTTGTCTGCTTGAAACACGGTAATCATTCAACATCGAGTGTGATCAAATGTTTATAATCAGTTCTTCTTCCTGAAAGATTGCCATAGTGCATTAATTTCAAGTAGATCGAATCAATTTTCAAGCAAACACCTTTATAAGATTCAGATTTTATAAAACACATCTGATGCACTTGTACATTTTTATTCATTCGTTAGAATTCTACTGGAAATATGTGAACTGAGCTGCTAAAATATGTTAATTCATTCTCCAAACATCCTGAATATTTCATCAATGTTATTGTTCATGAATGATTTATGTGAAGGTCTTGTCGAAAAATTACCTAAATATCTCATAACACCGCCCAGTCGCTAACCCATTATACATTTAGGAGTCCTGATAAAAAGTCTATATTCAATCAATCACGGCCTTTCAGGTATAAGAGACGGGAGTACTATCGATTATAATAATGAAGCTCGTTCACATGAGTTATATGTCAAATTCTGTGCAATAAAATAACTACTTTTTACAAATTTGGATGATTACGACACCAAATGATTGTGTAAAGGGGGATGTAGCTATAAACTTTCATCAATAATGTACTGATATATCGTTGGTTTGTTTACTCCCCATAAAACTGAGATCGACTTATCGTTACTTTCGACCATGGATGATTCTGGATGTACAATTTGGAACAATTTTTTGCTTTCATTCTGCTACGGCCAGTTTATGCGTTATATCTTCTCTTAGAATATTCTCGCAACGTGTTAGGAATCACTTGTTTAAAGGTAACACCTCGTTAGTCCTTAGCTCGCACAAGTTTCGACTTTTGGGAGTTGTCGTTCGTAGGGGTGCGACAGCTGGTTAACGGAAAAACAGATTTTAAACACGAAAATCGAATACACTCTTCGATGATTGTCAGGGGCACACTTGTCCACTTTCATTAAATTATTTATCTTTTCCATTATAATGAATCAATGTTTCCATATAGGTAAATGATGGTCTTCTTCTTGGATTCAGATTTATGTAAAGTCAGCCACATTTTTCCACCCACTGTTACTCTGGTGGATACTATCAAATTTGTGACAGAGCCGGATGATTGATTGTCAAGGTCACACTTGCCCACTTTCTTCAAATTATTCATCGTTACCATCATAAGGAGTCAGTGTTTCCATATGTGCAACTGATAATTTGCTCCTTGGAGTTAGATTTATGTAGATTCAGCCACAGTTTTTCAGCCACAGTTACTCTGGTGGATACTGTCAGATTTAGGACGGAGCAGAATGATTGATTGTCAAGGTCACATCTGTCGACTTTCTTCAAATCATTCATCGTTACCATCATAAGGAGTCAGTGTTTCCATATGTGCTACTGATAATTTGCTCCTTTGAGTTAGATTTATATAAATTCAGCCACATTTTTCCAGCCACAGTTACTCTGGTGGATACTGTCAGATTTGGGACAGAGCAGAATGATTTATTGTCAAGGTCACATCTGCCGACTTTCTTCAAATTATTCATCGTTACCATCATAAGGAGCCAATGTTTCCATATGGGCAACAAATGGTTTGCTCCAAGGAGCCAACCATTAATAGTAAAGTGAAGTAGTGCAGTGAAGTAAGCTACTTTTACTCTCGTGGATACTGTCAGATTTGGGACAGAGAAGAATGATTGATTGTCAAGGTCACATCTTCCGACTTTCTTCAAGTTATTCATTGTTACCATTATAAGGAGTCATTATAAGGAGATGGTGACCGCCACGGAAAAAATTTGTTTAGTGGTCAAAGTGACCTTCCATCAGTGATCTAGGAGAAGGGGGCCGTGCCAGCAAGAAAAAATATAAGGGTAGATAGTAGCCTAGAATTCGAGTGAAGACATTACTTCAACTCAATATGTATGCCCGTCAAAGTGACAGAGAAATAGTGAAGGCTGTGTGATTCACCAATAAATTCTGAAAAGAAAAGAAGTCCAAAACGAAAAAATAAGGGACTCGAAGTTGAGGACTGGAGTACTAGAAGTTGTTCCCACTCATCAGAGTGGGAACAAAAATTAAAATGGGTAAGGCTCACTAGTGAACAAAGAGAGGTACAACAATAAATACTGAGAGTTGAGTGAGAATATCCTTTCTTTTCAATTTGTTCGCGCCATCAAAATGGCAGAAGAATATCAAAATTAGTATGGCACAAAATAAACAAGGACTGAGAGTTGAGTAGACATATATCTTTCATTCAATTCATTTGCTCGTCAAAGTGACAAAATAATAAAGATTTATGTAGTTCTAAGAAAGGTGACGCCTGCCGCAACAAAAATATGCAGATCAAAGTGGATGAAAAAAAAAAAAAGAATTTGGATGGCCCTGAGAAAAAGGCCACGTACTGCAACAGAAAAATACGGTTGTGTTAATTAAAATTTGTGTAGAATATTGTTTAGTGTGGCCCACTAATGAATTCTGAGAAGGAGGCTGCGAGCCACAATAAAAAATGCGGATAGCTGAAGAACTAAAAGTCACCGACGGGCCAACAAATTGATTGAAAGTTTTTCACTCAACTTTTTGTCCTCCATCCATCTATATTTTTCATGCTTACTCTTCTTCGAAGTTTACAAGGAAGCCACCCCAATTTTTAATTAATTTGTTTATCGTTACTCGTTGATGAATGCGTCTTATTAAAGAAATCTGCTCTTAGTTTAGGACTCCAAATTGTCAGACATTAGGTATTTTCTCAACTCCATTCGCACAATAAGCAACATTATCGGACTTACAAAATTGATATATTGATATAGAGATGAATATATTATATCGTTATATGTTAGATTATAGCTGGGCCGTGATATGACTGAGTGGCAGGAATCTCTGGATACAAACTGACATGGTGAAATATTCAAGACAGAGAGGAAGTGTCCTACTCCTAGAGACATCACTATACAGAAGACATGGAGGAATATTCCTTCCGAGCAATTCGATGAATATATTCAGATCAAACATATAAAAATACTGGAGGAAGCAAATAATGGATGTGAAGAAGAATGAATCACACTGTTAGAAATATAATCGAACAAACAAAAAAAAACAAAAAAAAATAGATAGATCTCAAAGAACCTAAAAAAGTATTAGATGAGCTAGAAATAAGAAGAAATGATAACAAATTCAATAAAAACGCCAACAAAACATTATTATAAGTCACATTAGAAGATTAGAACGTACTAGAGCGTGGTGAGGATTGAGGTTAGATGGTACAGTCACATTAAATCGTCTGCATTGAGGAGGAACTTACAAGTACAGAAAAGCGGACTAACTGAATACGAATGAAATACGAAAGAGAGGTGATCAAGAACAAAAAACAATCGAGATCAAAAAACTTCAGCCTTTGGTGGTAGAGATTGATCAACTATTCAAATATTCTCCACAGTAATATCAGCTACAAAGAGAAGGCAAAGAAAACATAGAATGAAACGTTTTCGAATAAATGGAAGGGATAATTGCCCAAACTGCATTATCTTCTTAAATTACATGAAACCAACTTCCGATTAGACCTGTCTTGTCATTTGCTACGGCTCCTACCGTAAAAATTTCAGAAATGCTTATAAAATTAATTCAACCCGCGACTCTATATGAATAATACTTTTCAATTAGTGAATGATATTGAAAACGTAATTGTTCCTGATAACGGTAAATTATTATCGTTTGATGTCCAAAATGTATTTCCCAGTATCCCACCAATTGAAACAATAGAGTTGGTTGAGCGTCTCTTAAACAAAACCCATGTAAATCCACTAATTGAACAGGACTTACAAACAAACTTACTGTTTGTCTATCTCAAAATCATATCCATGTAAAGCTTTATTCATGCGGGAAAGGACTGATAATTGGTAAACCGTTGATTCCTTTGCTGGATGAAATCTTCATGTATAACGTGGATAATAATGAAATCCACAATAATTCTTGTACTGGTACAGATACGTATATGATATCTTAGTCTTTTGAATATCAGTTAGGTTAATCTTAGTTTCAATCTTCGTCTTTGAAGATGATCACTTGGTGATCGAAACACGTGTCAAGGTGTTAAAAATGAAGATTTGGTGTTGGAAAAAAACTCCAGTAATATTGATATCTATCTGTTTTACTGGTACAGATAGGCAATTAGGCAAGTTTGTTGAATATGTCAATTCCATTCACCCGTCAATTAAATTCACCACTGAACGGAAGGTAAATTATTTAATAAATTACCTTGACTTGCCTATTACGAAAATTGATAATAAACATGATTTTACAATTTTCTGTGATCCATCTTATTCAGACATTGTCATACATAATTCCTCCACACATCCTTATCAGGATAAAGTAGCTGCATTCAGTATTGAATATTCCACTGTTTGAGAGTAATTTCCAGAGAGAGCTGAGGTTGATCGAAAAAATCGCTGTTAACAATGGTTACAAGGTAGATATTATCGATACCATTCTTTCTAAAAAACTACAAAAGGAGGTTTACCCAAATTCAAGAAACGGTAACCTCCGCTATAGGACATGTCATATTTTGATGAACCCACCAATAATATCGCTCGTTTTTCAAAAAAAGAACGCTTGGATGTGACTTACAGAACGAATAATAGTTTGTGTAAATTTATTAAATACAATAAAGACTGGAATAGATGAATAGATCAGCAGGAGAATTCAAGTTGATTTTTGACTCTTGGCCAAAACTTTATAATGGCCAAACCGGAAGAACTTTTTCCCAACAAGTTGAAGAGGATAGAAGTGGTTTCTTAAATGGAAAGTCGAATCAACATTCACAAACAATGTTTTAGCAGGACATGAGGTCAATCATGAATATGACTTATGGTTGACAATGTAATAGGGGCATTCGAAGTCAAAGAGCAGGATCAACGTGGAAAGTCTCTACACCTCCTGTCGAAGAAGTACTTCAAATCATAGGTAGCTATCAGAAGATGGGGGCCTGAAAGATAGAACAAACTTCCGATACAAATTATCATGGAATTACTAGGATGATGTTCACATTAAATTGAGATCCTTAGACGTATTGTTGGAGAGGACCGACACTAAATTGGAAACATCTGTATACTAAAAAACCACTCACAACGGATAGTATCTGAACTAGGAATCCAACCACCATCAATTGACTAAGATAGGAATCATCAAGACTCTAGTAGACCTTGTTTTCGGGCACTGTAATACAAAGGAAGGTCTGGAAAAGAAACCAGGCATCATCAAAAATTACCTCCAATGAAATGGTTACTACAAAGTGATGATGGAACAGACTTTGGCTAGAAGTCTTCAAGAGCCTCGTAAATAAGAGGAGCCGCCACAACCAGTACTTCTACTTTCCTACATGAGAGGATTGGCGAAACGGATAAATAGAATTGGGTCTGAGTATAACATCAAAACCTGCTTCAGATTCAGGAACACTATCCGTAGCAGCCTAATGAAAACCAAGTCATTAAACGCGGACTGCGATTCTAAGAATTGCATTTACCGGATACCCTGCGAGTGCGGAGAATCATACATCGGTGAAACTAAGAGGACATTGAAAGTTCACATTGCCGAATATAGCGAGGAGAAACCAGCCAATAAGGATTAGCAGAGCATGTGTGAACTCATCAACATGACATCAAGTGGTATCAAGCTGAAATCCACAAGGAGGAACACTGATTTAGGAGTAATTTCAAAAAAGCCGCACATATGTTTTCCAGCTTAGAGATACGCAACATATGGAAACTTATAATCAAGCGGAACACGACCAATTCCTGCCAGGCGGTCAGCTCCCCCTAAAACCGATGAAGCGAAGTGAAGGAAGTAGGGATAGGTGAAAGCACTCGAATGACCATTGTGACAATTGTGGATACTAACAATCGAAACGTCGTGAAGTATAGATTCTTTCAGAGATTTCAAATCAATGCAGATCATATTATACAATGGAAATCGAACTAATGAAATTAGGTACTGAATAACGGAATAGAATGAAATAACTCCCCGTTACTGAATATTTTTTCTAATGTGGGAACTGGTACATGAGCTCAGGTCATTTCATTTATTACAAACTCAGGTACACTCTAACAATAATTGACTAGGTGCAAGTCAGGTACCTACTTGAAATTTAGGTACTCCAAATTGTAAAATAATATATAAAGTATTGAATATATAGATTCACTTAGTAAAGACACACCTAAAGAAGCCATTGTATGGCAAAACACGTATTGTGTTTTTGTGAAACTGTTTAGTGAAAATCTCACAATAAAGTGTTTCTTGAATACGTTTTCAAATCAATACACAAACAATTTTCAACATCGAGTCATTAATCACATTACTAATTTTGAAGCAAGTATGCTGTTTCTTGAGTATTTGATTGGGCTTTGTTTATTTTTCAGAGTGTGGGAAATATAGATTATTTCATTTATCTTTTTTCAATTCTAGTTTTTATCGGGTACTCGTTTTCGAATCTATAACTTATTGTTTGGGAGAAACTCTTTTAAGCATTCGTTAGATTTGATTGGAAAAATTCATACAATTGAAACTTGTTCAAAGTTCAACTTCATTCAGCAGTCAAGTATATTGAGATTGAAAACCAAAACAATTTTTCTTTCGAAAACAACGACTGTTGAATTCATTTAATTCTGGAATTCAAAAAATTACCCATTCATGAAAAATGTATACCAATTAAAATTAAATCATTTACAAAACTTATTTTTGAATGCCTGGCACTAGCAAGAGAAATATAACTACCTGAATATATTTGGTTAAAAAAACGAAAGTGGGTGGGTCTGGTCATTGGGAATTCACAGCAGGAGTCCATATCATGCCCCCGGTCATATGTAATATATGGGTGCTAGTGTGTTCGCCAGTATCATCAACAGTTTACAGTAATAATAAGCTCACAAACCAAAACCTGTCTTGTACTGGGGTGATAAAAGTTTCGAAATTATTACATATTTTTATGGGCCGTAGGAAAAAGGTTGGTTATTATACAGTAGTAATTTTGAGAGTAACATATGAATTATAATCTTTTCACAGTTCTTCGGATGAAATTATTTGAAAATTTTGAGTTTTTGAGTCATTGATGTTCAGATTCCAAGAAACGAGAATTTTTGACATTTTATGTCATCTCTATCTCAAATATGAAACGGGGTAAAACAATTCAAATTATTAATTTTACTCGTTACTTTGATGGGTTCTATCAATAACAATTGAAGATTGGTTGAGTGGGAGGATTGTCTACACAGAATATTGGTCTTATTCATAACAAGGATACCTCTGCTGCCTGATTTATTATTAGGAAATCTAAAGGACAAAGTCAAGAATTCGAAAAAGTCTCGAAGTTACGAAATTTAATGTTAGGACTGTGATGCAAAATATTATGGACAGACAAAAATTCCTATCAAAATAAGATATAAGGAACACTTAGCACACCTAAAATATGGAGGACCAAAAAAATCATCAGTTGCCAATATGTTTTGCAACAAAACCACTTCATAGATCTTAAGATTGTAGTTCATTAACCCATCAAGGACTGGTGTTGCCATAAGGCAACAGAAATGAACAGTTTTCTCTTGCTCAAATTTCTATAGATTTTTCATTAAAAACATAGATGGCGGTATTCACGCCAATAGTTTGTTGCAGTGTCAGTTAAAATAATCGTGTGTTGTGTTTGTCTGTTCACTCCAGTGATATAAAAATACGATTTCGTTAGGGAATATCAAGAAGACTTCCCAAAAATGGATATCAAGTTTATGTAAGTTTAAATACAAAGAGAATGTTATAGTTTTCGAAAATAAATTCATTACGATATCTTTCGGAATATATTATCAATGTAACGGCGGCAGAAATTGCGGGAGTTTGCAAAAACTTTCGAAATCGTGAAGCTTTGGAACTCGATGTTGCCATGTGGCAACACAAGTCCTTTTGGTGGACTACTTTTTACATTTTGCGATGGGCTAACTCTCGAAGAGCTCTTCAAATTGCGTATAATGATGATTTAGATGTCGACCAAATTTATATTGAGCCTCCGAATGAGGGTGCGATCACAGATCGAACCCTCGTTGATAATTTATCGCGGACTCGTTGATAATTTATCTCGGAATCAGTTGTATGCTCCAGTTCAACTTGTTTTACATGGTAAAGATGATGAATTGGTTGAACCAGAAACGGAACATGTAGAAAAAGTTACTTATGAGGACATT
>WOGJ01064669.1:0-11098 GCA_015342185.1 Leptinotarsa juncta | reverse complement strand
CAGCCATGAGTTGAAAATTCTGGCCAGATGGCGGTGGGTACTGGATAGTTTTTTCCACCAATAAGTGTTCAGCCTATCTGGGCCTGGAGCAGCAAATTTCTTGAAAACCAAGAGGCCCTCCGAACGTCATCCGAGGTTATCGGGTTGCACAGTTCATTGAGCTCAGGCTATCGAAGCTCTCTGTTGAAAGCTGCGCTAGAGCTGGAGTGTCTAAGTTGAGTGGCTGAGTTCATAGATATCCTTCCAGAAGGATTCCACCTGCTCAGTGGTCGACGTAATATCCACAACACGTGGAGGCTCTTGGAATAAACGAGAAGGTTTCTCGAGGAACCTAAGGTTTTCCGCTATACTTCTCGCTAGCCTTACTAGTGACTCCTTAGCAGCCACTAGCATTCGTATCCTATCAAGGCAGTGCTGTTTGGTGGTCAGCAGCACGCCTTTGACTTAAAGTGTGATAGATACGTCGTAGATTGGCGGCTATTCGCCACACTGCAGGCGTGAAAGGCCTGTTGGCCACCCTGTAATCCTTCACGCATTGGATACGATACGCATGTTTTCTTGCCGACGTGATCTTAGCCTCCATCTTGTGTACATCAATCTTTCGATCCGCAAGGCCGGGGTGCAGCGCCCTGCGTGTTCTGATTGTCGCTTCCATTGGTGGTATGGTTCGAGCCTCCTCTCCAGCCGTGCCAAAGGGTGGTAGAACTGTCACTTCTACCACTTCGTTAGCAGGCTGGGAAGGAGCTAAATAGCCCTGGCGCCAAAAATGAGATACGTAACGTAAGGTTTTGGGCGGAAAAGGCGGCATGCTCTGAATGTGTTTCACACCACAGAGCTGCAATCTCGCGCGGGCTCACTACTCCCGTAGCAATACATAGCTCATGCTTTCACGCAAAACGTCCGTTTTCAATGCCAGGGTTGTCATCGGTAGGCAAATCATCTTTATGGGCCCCACCACCTCATTATTATTGTAATTCAGTATTCAAATAAAAGTGTTTGTTTCGAAAATATTTTTCTTTCGTGTAATTCAATGGAAGTACCTGTTTCGAGAGGACTTTCTCTTCCAGTTTGTGTCTAAAAGTTACTTCTTTGCATGATTCACACATCTTTGTACAGATTTATGTTTGTAAATCGACTGCTTCCTTCCTTTCTTTCGAAGATCCACAAGTAGTTTACCTATTTGAAAGTGTGGAACTACTTGCCCACGATCATTAATATCACAGTCGGTTTGTACGGGAAGATACCGAATGAAAATACTCACACTGAAAATCTCGGTCGCGAAAACCTTTACCAATTTATCATATTGCGGTAAACAATAGCTTCAACTTGATCATGATTAATCATATCCTTGATAAAACAGGTCCTCAATAAAGTATAGCTTCACGTTAAAAATAACATAACATCTTCATTACACTCACATATACTGATAAATCACCAGATAAAATGAAAAGACTGACAAAGCTAACATCAAAATAGCATATACGACTGGTAACTCCCAGGGTAGACGTATATAGAATAACAAGTTGAAAATGGACAAAGATAACAAATCAAAAATTACAAAATAACATGTGATAAGTACTCAAAAGTTTATAAATGGTGGTTTCATCTAAATAAAATCAATTTTATGATCCTCAAATATTCTAAATGCACGCTAGCATTCTCTGAATAAATTAATAAATCAACTATTATCGATATTTGAGCCCAATGCTTGGTACAGTGCCCGGATAAAACGTCCCACCGGTGTACTAAGGTCTAATGGTAATATCTCAAAAACATACTTGTGTCCCTCAAAAGAAAACCCTGAATATTCTGATGCTCTTCAGCAACTTCTACCTGCCAGTAGGAGGCCGTTAAGTCAATAGTACTCAGGCACTACTGCCCTTTCACAAAATCATATAATAACTCCGACGGATTAGGTTAAACTAGCCGATCTTTTTTCATCCGAGCATTAATGAACCCTGCATCTAAACATACGTGACCTCTATCATCCTTTTTTTTCACTACGACTAACGGGCTAACACACTGTTTGTCTCATTTCAATAACCCCCCACTCCTCCATTTCCTTAATTTGCTTTCGTGCTTTCTCCCAGACAGCGTGTGAAATAGAATATTGATGACGCCAGAAGAGAGTATAATCTTACAGCTATATCTCGTGAACGTATATCTTTATCAACCCTGGCTGATTGGAAAATATACACATATATTTCAACAATAACTTTTCTAGGCTCAGCCTATGGTCCTCATCAAAACTTTCTGCTTGTGTAGCCGTTTCGAATATTTCATCTTCTGAATACAATTTTTTTAGACAAAAACTACTATACAACGAGTCTTCGTCAGTAATCTCGCTGATCGTGATATTCACCCCAAGATCGGCTCTCCCAAAAATGCTATTTTTCTCACCACACCCTTGAAATTTCCACTCAATGTTTTATCAGAGGAATAAATTAATTGATACCCCATAATCCCTCAACCAATCACATCCGAAAATAACATCACGTCCAAACTAGGCACTACTAAAATCGAATAATCGAACTCAAGGCCCCCTATCTGGATTGGTAACAGGACTTGTTCCTTAACGGTGGTGCTTCTGTTTCCTCACGCCCTACCGGTGCTACGCTCCGCAAGATATACGAGGGATTGCCGGATTAACTGCTACCTACTGATTCTAAAATGCTTCTGATGCTCCGGTTATCTGAGATCCTGTGTCAATTAGACCTCTGGTTCGAACCGAGTTTCCCAGGACCACCTCCACGGTAGGTGCCACTGTTATGGCTTTCACTTCCCCACTCTCCGGTTTCTCTAAAAAGTCTTCATGACTCCCATTGAATATTGTATTGTCCAAAGTTACCCCTGAACCCTAACGATCCGTCTCGTTTCGTCTCCAATCGCTCTTATTAGACTGTCCCTGACCTGAATTTCCTGGACTACTAGTCGAATTTGGATTGGTTACAGGGAGATTACTTTGGAATTACTGACATTTCTACCTCCGGAATGCATTATACCATTGAAAGTTGAAAACCCGAATTGAGTATTCCTCGCTTGATTTCAGGTGGAAAATGGTTTACCGCCATACTTATCAATTCCACATATTGCAAAGGTCGAGTTAAATATTTGGCTCTAAATCCACCTATATTCCCCATACAACGTGTATACACCTCAACAACGTCTCCTTCTCATACTCTACGCTCCAATATCGCGCTAAAAAACTTTCCTTGAATGTTCTAAAATCTTCGAAATCTATGGTCTCCGTCCAGTCCTGAGCCTGCCTTTCTGGCACATCTGCCTCTTGAAAGACATTATTCAACTTCTCAATGAATATAACCGAATGAATACCTCCATTAGGTGAAAAGTGAAAATTCGTATCCCCTACATATTTGCATATTGATATGTAATTTTTATCAGGGTCAACACTTTTCTCTATTCAGTTTGTATTCCAAACATTCGTTATGGAATTGAATCAGATATCATTTACAGGATTGCTACACAATAAGAGGTAAAATTTCAGTTACATGGAACACTGTCATCCTCACTAGTGATGTGAGGTGTTGGCATAAGATACTTGCCTTATCGCCTTTTCAGCACCAACTCTGGTTTACATTATGAGACGAACCACTGAATTCATTCATAAAATTACGAGTTCATGTCTCAGATGTTTTTTGGTAAATATTTATATGAAACAAGAAAGTTATGATTCAGCTGAACCATTAGTTTTATTGAGAATTATTTGTCAATACGAACATTTGGGGTGACGACATAATAATACAAAAACCAAATTTTTATCAACCCATTTCTTTGGGTAATTTCGAAAAAGCACCGGAGCAGACTATCTTATATAAGAATCACGACAGATAATATAAACCTTGCATTGAGATAGGTAAAGGTTGACATCATCAATTTAATCATGTATAAAATTCATTTTACATGTAAGGTTTGTTCGAAGGTAGACTTCTAATTTGTTATTATGAGATCATTAATCATAACGTATTATGTTATGCAATGTGAGTAATTCTCTTGTAGCTGTAATACTTGTTAAAGTGTAATTTTAGATTTTTAATTGACCATATTCGATAAAGATTATATGGTGGCTTAGTTTTACATTTTATTGTTGACACCACAATATATGTCAATTCCTTCAACTCCATTCTTTCTCATTAGATGGAGTGAGATGGTATTTTTGCGGTTCAGTTTAAAATTGACCGTATTCAATGAGAGTCTGGAGGCCAGGTTCAACATTTTGACTAGAAGCTCTAATCAAATCAAATGTTTCAAATACATCAAATATCTGAATTATTTTAACTAAAGATATTGATAGTTATGATGGGAATCATGATTGCCAACAATGAAATATAAAACTCATCAAATATGGTTTACTGAAGTTGATTTATAGTTAATAATTCATCGTCCAAGGAAAAACATCCTAATCGTTGTCAGTCAAGTCAATAGAAATGTAATTACCTACGGTATCGTCTTTGAAAAAATCCAAGTGCTTGATATAACTCAAAGTTGCTATCCACTACTATACAGTAGGGAGGCCATAGAATTTCGACCGAATTAGAGAGGTAGTTAACATAAATAAAATATGGCTACCTGCACTGGATTTCTCTCGTATCAGGTCACTTCATTTATCCAGTAGAAAGAAAGGCACATCCATCACTGATAAAATAATAATAAAATGTCTTCTTTGATTTTCCGCTATTCGATAAGCTCGAAAGTTTACGGATTGACGCGGATTCGTTTTTTCCATGACATTACCGTCCCTGTATTTGAATATTCGCCTCGTATTTGAATATGTATGGAAAATTGCGAGCCTCAAGGACGTCAGTCGAACCTGTTGTGACTACCGACTGGTTAAAAGCGATTCGGCCTTGCATTCGCCATTTGTTTTGGCGCGAAAAAGACCGGTCACGGGTGGCGGCGTGTAGAGGTTGTTTCCGAAGCTTTCGATAAAATATGTACAGAAGAACACAGAATGTTTAATCGTTTACGTCTATAGAGATAGCATTACGATCTAAACTAATATGTAATATTAAATGGCAACATCGTGGTAATTACTCATTTATACCGGAACGACCAGACGATTTTCATGATTTGTTGGTTTGTCTCCACCCGGAATAGCAAAATAACTATCAGTACACATTGGTGACGTTCAGTTTGTTAGATTATGACAATTATCATGGTGTACGTAAAGAAAATTGAGGTGATGAATTATTGTTGTGTCATAATAGAAGCAAATTCAGCAATATTTTCAGTGTTATTCACTATACTGCGAGCTGCGAGCAAAAAAAATGATTCGTTTATAATGAAGCCGCGATGCAATTAGACTTCGAAATAATTCGAATCAATCAACTGCAGATGAAGAAGTAGTCACACGAGAGGAGCACCGGGTGCAATGTTGCCAGGTCTACTGTTTGAGAGTTAAAATCTACTAACTATTAAATGTTTTTCTGACACAAAATCCACCGCTCAGTATGAAAATAACATCGCAACACTACCTATGTTAATGTGGCCCGACATATATAGTAGTAGTATACTTTACATATTTTTTTGAAGATGTATAGCCAAGTACGATCCATGTCTTGGAAGCTGTTCGAAATATACTTCTCCCAGATTTAATATGCTGATTCTTTGAGTTTACGTTTCTTACGGAGCGGGGATCATTGAAGTTCATTCTCGTCTTGAGACACTCAGCTTGATGTTCTCCGTCTGATTTTAAAATGTGTTCTGACAATTTAAATCCTGTTAATTGTCTATTTAAGGTGTAATCTCGATGTTAATTCTCACGCACTTTCAGTGGTCTCGAAGTTTCACCAATATAAGTTTTACTACAAGAACAAAGTGGGTATCCCATGATGGCAATTTTTTGTGCTTTCTTCTATGTTGGGTTTTGTATGTCTGAGTATAGATCTCAGTGTTTGCTGTTTTTTGAGAAGTTCTAACATCATATCTCTTTCAAATTCCTCCAATTATACCTTACGTTGAATGTGAGGTATAACGTTAGTTATGGAAGATGTAGGTGGTTGTTGATTCGGTAATTGTGGAGCAGCTCGTTGTTGAATGTGTTATACTGTTCATAGGGTCATTTGATTTAAAATTGACTGTTAATATTCTATTGCGTTTATTGTTTAATCTATGAACGAATCTGGATAAGCTGTCTCTTTCAGAGCAGAGTTTATCAATGATACTTCTTTACTAAAATTTTTAGCTGTATAGCAAATGGTTTTTGCTTTATTATAGGTCGATGAGAACTCAGATTTCACATGTTAGTTTCATTCTTGATAATGATGGGGTAAAACCCGAAACCGGTCGTAAAAGTAAAATAACTAGACGAAACTAGAAACTACAGACTTCACGTCTTTAAACAAACATTTTCTTTTGAATGAACAATGAATAAGTAGTAATTTGCTTATTTTCAACTTTTAAATTTCTGGTATTTGCAATGTAGTGGTAATATGAAACCATAATTTCGCCACTTCGTCTTGTGGTGTGAGTAATAAACACATTTTTCTAATACAGAGTTTATTGGCGCAATCGAAAAAAGTGGCTGAACTCGCCCATTCATTTTTATTATCATCCGTAAGCAGTACGTGATTAATTACGATTTGGAAACTGAAAAGTAATTATTATTACATGGTGTACTGGTTCAGTAAATGGGACCGAGATCGAGATCTACATTTGTTGATTAAGCTTCGATTTCAAATCTGTTAAGTGTTGGTTGTTGAAATCAAACCGGGTTTGTCAGAGACAATTCTATTTTTCAAGTTGTTTCAATAGTTTCCCTCTGTGTCAGTAAGGTTGTTGATTTTTTTATAGAGAATTTTATGATGAACAACAAATTTATCAATTTTATTTTTGCTTTTAACATATCATGAATTGAATACCGATTTTTTTAAATCTGTGACCTCTACGAAAAAAAAGATTGAAACGTTTTTTCAAGGTTGGCATGCATTGGAATTTGCTTGAACTTTTTAGGGTCATTCGCCAATTTGAAATGTAGGTCTAGAAAAAAATCAACTGGCTGCAGTTCGATCAACATGTCATGAATCACACATTCTGGTCGTTCTTAAATAAAACTGGGCGTCCATAAGGTGGTCTCATAATATATCGACACATTGACCTATCAACCATTCATTTCTTTCTCTGACAGTATGATAAAATATCAAGGTTGTTTTGTTCATACTTTACAGCTAAGTAACAGTGAAATATTCTGTTGGTTGACTGTCAAAGAACTGTAATAGATGTTTTTGTCTAACCCAGATACATTGTAACTTATTTCAATTGTTTGCAATGCACTGGAAAAGCTAAAAGAACAAATAAATATTCCAACTGAAAAACTCATCCAAGATATATAAACCAGTTGAAATCCATCATATTACGTGCTGGAACGAATACTAGAAAAAAGAGGCAATCCAGATTTGGGCAACCATTAAAAAATTGACATTTTTAGGTGTAAACGAACCTTTGCAATATTAAAATGAATAATTCTTATTCAAGAACTATTACGGTGATGGAAATTGTTAGCTTGGGAAAGACCATCTGTTATTTATTTTTGTTGATTTCGCAAACATTTTGATAGAGGAGGCATATCAGCCAGTTCGAAGCCAGGACATAAGTCTGATTTTGTGAAATATATCAGGTAATTCATAGAAATAAAAATGCCGTTCAGCAATGAAACGACCATTAAAAAATTAGATTTTTTAAATCTTTTGCTGGAGGCTTACACTGAAGGTGGTAATATTCATGATGAAACGCAGCTGGTTAACTGCTGATATAGCACTAGTATTATATTTTTATCTCGCAACCTACCAAAACTACATCAATTGAGAAATATTTTTTTATTTTACTTTAACATTGAAACTAAGCGTTTGTCGAAAGCTAATGTGATGTCATGAGATATCTGTAATTGTCCTTTGAGCTGTTATGTAGCGAAGCATTCAATGTTTAAGGTTTGGGTGAAGATGTGAAAAGTCTGGAAATTTTTGTTGAGGCAGACACAAGTAATTATGGAGTCATCCATGGTTATGGAATAATTTCAAAAAAAAAATAAGGACATGGTTTTTTATCAAATTTAATGATTGCACGCGTTTCTGTTGTCGAATTATTTAAAATTAAATAACTTTTTTTCGCATAGCTATTTGCAAGGACTTTTAAATTTTGGTAACAGTTACAAACAATTTGTTTGATGCAGTTCGGGTTGAAAAGGTACATCTTGCGATATACACAATATTTTTTGGGACTTTTTTATCCTCCATACTTCCGAAACATAGGCAGTAAATACAAACACTAAAAAAATAATTGAATTTCACACTGTTCACACAGAAACGTCTGAAACTAATGGCGACTCTTGGCCGGGTACGTATTTCATATATCTGGTGACGTCACAACATATATATGATTCAGTGATACTTGGATCTCAGTGAAAATGTTTTTGCTGGTCCCGATAAAAGAGACATATCAAGGTTCTCCATTAAATCGCCTTTATCCTAGACAGATGCAAGGATAAAAGCTGAATATAACGCCGACATTCTCAGATTCGCAGATCTTGCGATACGGAGAACAGAGGATTGACTCGTTGGCAATGCTCGACGACCTGAAACCTTCACGGTCTAGTCGTCATACGGACTGGCTGACCGAAGAAGCGAATTGTCTTCATCTTTGTGTTCATCTAGCTAGCGAATGAAATCAAGGTCCAGCATGCCAAGTCAACGTCCTTGCATTTTTTTTTGAAGTTATGCAAGGCGTAGTTTTCGGGTAACGAATTTGGCGATGGTGTTTTGTTATGGCTGGTTCTGAGAATTCTGGGTTATTGGAGTCGGGGACGTATACAGGTTGTGTTGCTAGCACTATGGATATTGCACGGTTAAGGGTCCACATGAAATATTCATTTGTCACTCAACAGGAATGTTGGTTAATTTTTTGAAAATAACTCTGAATACGTACCTAATATAGCGCAAAATATTAAGTTATTTGAAAAGTTTTGTCCATTTCAATTAATTTACTTTTTCCAACGAGATCAGATCATGCGATATAAAGTATTTTTGCGTAGGTACTTCATTATTCTCATAAAGTATACAGTTTAATTGCAAGAAATATCGTACAATAACACCTCATAAAAACATAAAAATAGAACAGAAATGACTAAAAAAAGAAAGAAAATCCCTCAGAAGTGATGCTCAAAAACTGTTCTTAGGGGTAAAATCAGTTTTGCACTGAAAAATATTTCAGTTTTCTGAATATAAAACTGCTATTTTTTATGTTTTCTGGAATCGAATCAGTAGTTTTGGGAGCCCTGAAGGTTGGAGCAGTTTGAGTTATTCTAAGTTTTGTTGAAGGTACAATAAAGTTTCCTCGCAGTTTTCCGTTATGGAATTTTCTCGGGTGTTAGAAATAATAAGTGAGGTGTCATCTGCGTACATAGTGAAGGATGCTGGCACAGGGAGCTCATCAATGTCGTTGATGTGAATTATGAATAGCAAAGGGCCAAGTAACGACCCTTGTGGGACACCCAAGTTGTGATTACCCAGATTACCCCTTTTTCAATTAAGACATACTGCGATCTGACACAAAGTTATGACCTTATCCAATCCAGAGGTGTGCCTCTCACACCATAGTAGTAGAGTTTACCCCAATTTGTGACAGTAGGAGAGCTGTGTTTGTCGATTTCTTATTTGAAAATCCATGTTGGTTGTCTGATATTAAATAATTTTCATCAGTATTTGATAAAAGTGTACTCGAAAACTTTGGAGAAACTACAAGGAATTGTTACCGGACGATTATTCTCAAGCAGTCGATTACAATTTTTTTGTGGTTCGGCGTAGTTTTCGCGATTTTCGACAGATCTGAAAAACCCCCTGCTAAGAAAGATAGATAAACAAGGAATGTCAGGGGCAACTCTGACAATAGCTGATATTTTCGCCACTAGCGAAAATGAAGCTTTATTTCATGTCCAGGAATATTCGGAGCTGAATTTGCTATGAAATGATTATCCACGGGATATCCGGCGCTGTCTGGGTTGGGATAGATCTCGATAAAAATATCATCTTTCAGGGACAGTTCGTGATTCGTTTAGCATTCGTAAAAGCGAGACATTTTCTAAAATTCAAGGGTGGTCCAAGACTACCGACATGGCATGTAAATACAACCTTATCGCAAGAGTCGACGACGCCATCAATTGGCTTTTTTATATCGCTTCAGCTGTGATAACAAGCCAGCAAACACGCACTCTCATCACACAAGAATTCCAAGCTTCCAATTACAGTGATGCCGATTTTTGGTACACTTGTCAATTTTTGGGGAATTTGGCACCGTTTGTGCCAAATTTACCATATCGAATGAGGATATGGGGTTCTTGTATTTTTCTTACTGTACATGTCATTGAACTCGTAAAGGGTTTCGTTGGAAGAAGAAACACGACTAAAGATGTCAAAATATTCTTCAAGGGGCCCATGAAAGAGGAGGACGATATATGGAAATTAGACCAATTAGATGAGGAAATTGTAGAACATTTATTTAATCATAACATTCGACGAAGATTCATTTGGTTTTTATCTGATGATAACAAACTTTTAATTTTGCTTATACCTGATACCTTCTGAAATAAGCATACTCATTTATTATTGAACGAAATTGAATTTTTGTAGAGGGAATCAGAGTTTTTTTATCGACTTCTTTGGGTATTTTCACCCTCCATAATCTGAAAAAATATGATAATTTCAATGGAGAACTTTATACACGTGAAGAAAGGGCAAACTTTTCAGTTTACCCCGATAAGTTACTGCGTAAAAATGTTCTATTTATCGGTAACTCGTCGTTTATATACAATTTGTGCTTATACCTAATACCTTCTCAAAAAAGCATAGTTATTATTTTCAACAAATATTTTTGAATGAATACCCAAACGTACGCCACTGTGGGTAGAAAACGACCTGAACGCTCATAAAATCGTTTTTTTCTGACCCGTAGGTTTGGCCTTGTAAAGTATTATAAACCCCCTTATACCAGTTGCGAACATTATTGGAGAGGAAAATATTACTGTAGATTCAATTTAATTTTCCTCTTGAAGATGATCAGTTAGTGATTGAAACACGTGTCGAGGTGTTGA
>WOGJ01064621.1:0-11390 GCA_015342185.1 Leptinotarsa juncta | reverse complement strand
TGGTATTTCTTTCCATTCCTCACTTAATTCTTAGGCTTAGTGATCTGGAGTACACTCCACACCCTGAGCCTTTGGTTTTTAAGCCGTATGTATAAATCCATATTGCATTTGTATCATCTGATTTATATTTTGTAGGGTTTATTAAACACAAACCTGGGTTCAATTGCATCACTTGTTGCCTGCAGCAGAGGTTGCGCAGTGAGCGCTTCGCGCCATAGGCCCAGCCTCAATTGACCTATTCCTACTTCAAGGTTCACACCACCCGTGCGCAATCGTACCATGGCCATTAACGCAACCTTCTAATGGATCCTTTCGCTGCAGAATTTAGATCAATCAACTAATGGTGTTCAAAAAATTGATTCAACATTTGAATCCCCTGAACAAATTCGAGACTTTCTTAAAGCAAAACCAAGAACTCAGCTGCGTGCTAGGAGAAAGGGTAAATGCATGATAGCGACAGACACCAGAGAAGGAAGAAATAGAGAAAAGAATCAAAGAAAGAGAAGATTCTGTAAAGAAAATTAAAATTATCAAAAAGAAGGTAGCACTAAATAGTTCCTCTTCATCGGAGTCAGAAGTGTCTTTGGTGCTTGAAGATAGTGACAGTAACAAAGAATTTGAAGAAAATTTCCCTAACAAAGCAATTCTTCAATTTGGAAAATTGTCAAAACCTCCAAATACAAATGGGTATCTTCTAAACGAATTTAACACCAAGGTTGCTAAGGTTTATTACATTGTACAAGTTTTGGAAGAAGAAAACTCACCGGGGGAAGTCCGTGTGAGTTTTTTGAACAGAAGTTCAAAAATGGTGGGGAAATTTATATTTCCGGGTGTGCCAGACTTGCAATATATACATAAGAAAGATACTAATCTAGTTTTACCTGAAGCCATAATTTGTGGCAAGATAAAGAGGCAACTGTCATTTTTATCCTTCGACATGAACTTCGACGGATTAGATTTACGTTAATTTACCTACGTATAAATATGTGTCAATATTTAAATAAACGTTTCTGGCATTAAAAATTGCTTTATTTACTACTATAGTGTATTTAAAACTCATAAATCTGTAAATATTGAATGTGTCTCAGTGTTGGCTGCCAGAGGATATTTTTTGTGTCTCACTGATGGGCAGTCTCCCCTACATACTGATCGATAGAGAATGTTGTACTGTTTACATTGATGCTGTTCGTTTTTTCCAAATTTCAAATTGGTTTGCGAAATTTCGTTCCGAAGATTTTAGTCTTCATGATGAGCCACAAAGTGACAACCTACAGTGATCCACGACAAGGATTTGAGGATTCTGGTGAGACTGACCCATCACAGTGATTGATATGGCGGAGGAACTGGGCATCGGCTCCCCTGCGGTTTTTGATGGTTTGCAACGCAATGGAAAAGTCAAGAAACTAGAAAAGTAGATGATTCACGATTTGAACCATCAAAATTTCTGTTCTTCTTTGCTTTTCTGCAACCAAAACGATTTTCTCTGACGGATCATTACGTGTGATGGAAAATGGGTCGTCTACGACAACAGAATATGTTAAGGACAGTGATTGGACACCGATGAGCCATACAGACACTTCCCAAAAGCGAAAACTCAACAAAAATGATCATGGTCACTGTATGGTGGTCAGCAGCTGATGTGATTCACTATAACTTTTTGCAACCAAAGTCCTGTTGTGGAGAAATCGGCGAAATATGCCGTGAATTGCATCAGCAACATTTGGAAGACCCCAAAAAGAAGTTGATCGACAAAATTGAGGCTCTGAAGATATTAAAAACAGTGTTGGACATATCGTGCATGAATATTTGGGTATGCAAAAGCTCTCTTCGATGTGAGTGCCGCACCATCTCACCATCAACCAAAAACAACAACGAATTGATAATTCTGAGCAGTACTTGAAGCTGTCTCACTTGGTATAGTTTTGGAAGTTTTGTCACGAATAACATTTTCTTAGTGGACCACACTGTATTTCGATCATGTGTGCAGGCGCCTCCCTTGCAAGGAAGTATTCTTTTTGAGGTTAGTCTTTCATTAACAGTTCAACACCAACTTGGACTTTGCTGGACATCAATCATACTTCTATCATAATCAAAATATGAACAAAGAGTAACTGCTTTTCTGGTGCCCTGGGAATTGGAGACGGCCCTGCCCAACGGGAAACTCATAACGAGCGTCAGCTCTATTTTAAATATGTATTGTTCCACGTTTAATCTACGCCGTATTGCTATATGTACTGTATTTGACATGAATAATAGAAACGGCTGAAATGGGTTCACATCGGATCCAGAGTTATTCTTCGCATCAGAAATATCTGAGCGCTTTGAAGCTCTGTTGATTTCGCTAGGTGAAATGTCGTTTATAACACGTCATGAGAGCCGTGTACTTGTTTCTGACAGATGCGGGAAAGTTGATGATGTGTTATATCAGGCGAATTATTATCGCCTGTGAGGAATTTCTCTTGAAGCAGTTTGCTGTTAGAAAATAAAAGGTCACGTGGGCAGTGATAGATTCATTTCATACTCATTTACAAGGAGTGATGAGGGAGTCATTATTCGAAAATCAATAATTGAAATATACGTGCGACGAAGATAGTCTCTTGCCTCTCAACTTTCGAACCGGGCAAGATACACGAGTCAAACAATTTGGAAAATCGAGAGGGGTCAAATCCAGTGAACGAGCAGGCCATTCCAATGGAACGCGCCTACCAATCCTCATGACTGATTCGGATACATCTTGATTGTTGAACATAGTTTCTTGAATTCGTGGGTGAATTAGGTTCTGAGTTTAATTCAGTTTAATTCAACTTAACTCAAGTGGTTGTCCTGAGAGACAGTAACCTTCCAAATATAAATAAATAATAAGATATTGCTTAAGGTGTATTGGACCTATATGATTTCACAATTTTCCTGTTCAGACATTTTTTTTTTCGAAGTTTGTTTGGCTGCTACGAGGGGGTTTCAAATACCGTGCATTCTGTTATGGTTCTTTGTGTATCTTGAGATACTCTTTATCTTGTGTTCTGAATGATAATCTTTTCTTTTTACATAAACTGTGTCATTTTAGTTTTCTTTTATTTCTGCTAAGTTTGATATGCAACCCATTATACATCTCCCCGATGAACTAGTTGTCTATTTAAGAAGTGAAGAGTACCCATGAATTATTCATTCAAATGTTTGTTACGTGGCAATACTATGTTTTCACCACTTTTATTTGTAACTGACGTTACTGCAGTTTCGTCCTATATAGACATTCTCAAACAATGATTCATTACATTCGCTAATATATACCATTCAGGTACTTGATTGAGTACCTGAATTTACAGTTCACAATGCGCATGTGCGAATTTAAAAACCGGAGAGTAAATTAAATCGATTTGGCCATTTAACAGGTTGCACCAGCAATGTTTATGCTTGTGAAAATCCAAGGATTCTGAATACTTGAGTTTCCAAGCCTTCCTTGCATAGTGCAAAATTTCCGTATCTTTTAGATTCGGAAACTTGTGGTTTGAAAACGTCAAATCATTTTTTCCTAGTCTGAAGCAGCAAACCGTTTTTGCAAATTTTGTCCGCATTGTCTCACATAAACACTATTAAAATTCCGGACACTTACGCTTATAAACTCCAGATTTTTCCAACTTGTCAACCTCAGCTTTGGCATTGAAAAGGAAATGAGTTAACCTGGCATGTGGTCTGAATACTACTTCCACATTGCTTTTTCTGAAGAAACCTGCTATTATTTCTGTTCTTTTTCCAAAATATGTTAGCGTTGCCCATTTCTTGATTTCTGGTTGTTTGACCTGAGGATATATTAATCTGTAAGTGAATTGACCAATTTTATCCATTTTCACAAATTCACGGAAAACATTCATTATTAATAGCTGCCATACAGCCTCGTGTACTGGCTTTCTGCAAGGCATTTTGGGTCCTGCTATCCATAGTATCCATAGGTCCTGCTATCCTAGAAGCAGAGTAGATTCATGAAGACTCTCAGATCGCACGACATATCTTGATATTGATTTTACTTACTGGATTGAAACCTCAAAAATACTTTGGATACACACTCGACTGGCCAATCTGTTTTATGATTAATAACTGCTACAGACTATGAAGAAAACTACGGTAGTACTAGATATCATTTCCCGTGAATTTGAAGGTGATTTGACCCAGCATGTCTCTCCGACTGAAGTTAAGGAGATGACAGCTCGCGATACGTAAAATGATATTAAATGACATCCTACTCTTTTGAAATAGCATAGTGGCCGCTATTCTTGTATGGCCTTATTCATAGCCAGTTTCTTTGGAGAAAAACTGAGAGAAAGTCTGACTATAACTTCTAAACCGCCTAGTATACACAACCCTTAGCATCTCATTATTTTTTGAACACCTCCATTGAATAAATGTGATGTTTGCTTCCAAAAACGTAACTTCGGTAGATTACACATTTATTAAACACTCTATATGTTGATGGTTATTTTCAAAAACTGATTATTTTTATTTTATCTGAAATAGAGTGGCAACTATCGTTCACTAACACATGCCTGAAGCACCCTGTATACTTGATTATTTAATTATCGTTTGGTAATATATTTCTCTACATAAAACTAGTTCGAGAAGTTGATTGGGCGTCGTGAATTCCTCGAGCATTCTTCGAAGTCATTTTATTATCCGACCTGAGAAACTAGGGGAAAATATTTCAACTACCGACTTTTCAAAATGAAACGTAGTATCTCTGTTATTTTCATGTAACAAGACATTCCTGTTCAAATTAAATCTTGGATTACAACCAGTCATGCAAAAATGCTTTTAAAATGAAGAATGTTATGGCATTCTTGGATTGACTATTTGAAATGTCTTGTTTTGCGTTCACTCATTCAATTAAATGGAACGTAAAGCAGCAGACATGTTCTGAAATTCCCTAGACGTTTCATGGGATATTACCATCGAAGTGCTTTTAACGTTTTGTCCGTCCACTTCAATCTTTCAGCCAAAATGTTCAAATAGTTTTCTCAACTCACATTTGAACGGAAGTACTTTTCAACTATATGTATATTGTAACTAGAACAAATCACAAGTTTTGACCCGAATGAAAACACACCACCAGTGAGTAAAGATATTTATAGGAACAAATAAAGCGACATCTTGGTGTTAAGATACACCATTACCATAAACCATCAATCATTTCCGCAACTTTCTTTATTTTACATTATTCAAAGGATGTAAATGATAATAATGATGAAAATAATAATAATATATCGATTCATATTTCGACAAAACAATCTCCGCCGATTTCACACATTCGTTTAGAGATTTTTTCAATTCTGGTCCTGCTCATAAGCAGCACATTGACAGGGTATGGATAGGACATAGGAGCAGCATGGCATGGACAGGACATGTGCAGAAAATTGACAGGACATGGACAGTACATGAGCATGACATAGGCAAGACATGGGCTGGACATAAGCAGGACATTGACAACATGAGCATGACATGGACAGGACATGGGCGGAACATTAGCGGGACATAGGCTGAACATGTGCTGGACAAACAGAACATTGACGGACATTAACAGTTCATTTCCAGAACATTGGCAGGACATAGACAGGATATTGAAAGGATATGAAAGGGTTATTTGCAGAGCATGAACAGAACATAGACCGAGCATTGGCATTACATGGATAGGACATTGGTAGAATACGGTTAGGACATGGTATTGAAAGGATACTAACATGTACATAAGTAGGATATGAACAGGACACGTATAGAACTTGGACTGTCAGAAAATGGACTGCCCCGTTCATGTTCCCTCCATGTCCTGACCACGTTTAGTCCATGTCCTGTAAATGTATTGATCGTGTCTTGTCCATATCCTAACAATGTTCTGCCAATGTTATATCTATGTTTCATCCATGACCTGTCTATATCGTGTCCATGCCCTGCTAATGTCATGTACAAGTCCTGTTCATGTCATGTACAAGTCATGCCCATGTCAAGTCTATATCATACTCGTATCATGTTCATTTCCTATTTATGTCCTGTCCATGTCATGTCCATATCGTGTACATGTCCTGTTCATGTCAACTACAAGTCTTATTCATGTTCCGTCCATGCCTGCCCATGCCCTCTCCATATCCCGTTTATGTCCTGTCCATACCCTATCTATATTCTGTTCATGTCGCGCTCATATTTTGTCCATGTTCTGCAAATGTCCCGTCCAAGGCCTGTTCATATCCCTTCTATGTCCTTCTCATGTCATATACAAGCGCTGCCTATGTCCCGCCCATCTCACGTTCATGTCCTGCACATGACCTATTCTTCCAAACGTATTACACATTCAATCTCCGCATCCAGGAGAAACATAATTTATTCGATACTGAGAGGAAGGCCGTTTTTGCCTGGTCCTGATTGGAGGAAGTTCTACCGGTGAGAAACTGATCGAAGTGCTTGAATAGATGAATTATTATTATTATTATTATGCTAGTCTGTTGGTGAGAGGTCTGAGAAGTATGGGGGTGAGTCAGAACTTCGATGGTGACAATTTCTGGTGATCGTTGAAATCGTGGGACACTGACTTTTTGATCTTTCCAATATGTTTCAAATGATCAAAAACTACTCAAACAGCAGTGTGTCTGAGATTCGGCAGATTCCCTGTTCCATTCTTCCATTGACGCTACCACCTCTAATGCCATCATAAATAACGGTTATTGGATATTGTTTGTCACTTCATGAGAATGCTTAAATTTTATGGAGTACAAACACACCCTCTATTCTCTAAAACAATCAGACTAGAAATGGGACCAATATTTGTATAACGTAGCCATCAGATATAAGCACCGCCACCCCAAAGTTGAGCTAATAAGATATTAATGAAGTCAAAATATTTGATATTCAAATTCAGGCTTGCGGGTCGGAATTCCTGCGGTTTCCTGCCAATTTTATACCTCAAATATTCAATTAATTGAATATTCAGGAACTTCGGTATGAATTCCTTGATAAAAGGGGACATGGGAGAATGTAGTAATGAGAATAATACATTTCACTTGGTATTCGGATTATGAGAAAATTGAAACAGAAGAAAATAAGATCCCAGAAAATTGAAATTATTTATTTGTTGAAAGATATAT
Organism: Leptinotarsa juncta; assembly: GCA_015342185.1. Taxonomy (NCBI): domain Eukaryota; kingdom Metazoa; phylum Arthropoda; class Insecta; order Coleoptera; family Chrysomelidae; genus Leptinotarsa; species Leptinotarsa juncta. The sequence goes on along the minus strand of WOGJ01064621.1, from coordinate 4,269 downwards.
TTTCAATATTACTTCGTGGTGTGAGTTGGATGGGAATTTCCGGCATACGAAAAAGTAAATTAGAATGACAACAAAATCGAGTTTGCTCCTTCAATAATGGCAAATTCCAAATACGGCAAAGAATGTTTATTTTAATGGATTCATACAATATATCATAGCCTATAAAACTACAATATTTGAATGAAGGGATGTGGATGTTACAAATGGATGTGTTTCTCTAACGTTTACGTTATAAAGGCCGTTTAATCTACCTCAAAACTTATTGATCAATTATAATGATCACATACAGTATCAGGTAGAGTCGAAGTAACTTTTGTTGTGAATACTTAAAGCTATTGGCATCTCAAAGGCCAAAAAACCAATACAGAGAAATAATGCTGCTGCGAACTAGTCCACGTAGACTGAAGAATTGGCGGTTGGTATTGGAAAATTTTTACTAACCGAGTTTAATGATTGGCTGAAGAGTCATAAAATTGAATTGAAGTCATAGTACGGTGACGAATAGAATGTGTGGATGAGTAACGCCGTTGTGTCGTCAATGTTCAGTTCAGAAACTGATCGCGATTTGAGTGTTGAAATTCGATATTGGTGAAGTTATATTTACTTAAAAATTTTGTTATTTGTTTAAAATGTGGCATCCTTGGACAATTACTAATAGTAATAACGAGTGTGATAAAAACGCACACTTTTTCCTGTGTAGTGATTCTAATAGCGCTGGTGAACAATGCGAAAAAGAGATATCAGTGAATAAGATTCGGATGCATTTGAATATTGAAACACAGAGAGTATGTTTCAATGTATTTTAACAGATTTTAACAGATATAAGAATCTACATCTCAAGTTTGCTTTCAAAGGAAACAAACTACTACAAGCAACATCAGATTTGACCGAAATTCCTTTCTCAAGTGTATGTAAAATAGTCAAAAACAAACCTTATGAACGCAAGACGTCACGTGATACAGGATTGCCAAAACCTTTAGATGTTCACCTAATAAAATCATTGAAAAAAACAATATACCACTGTTACAAAAGCAATGAGATTCCCACAACTGAAATCATAAGCAAGAAATTGAATACTTCCGACCATAACATGAGGTGACAAAACTCTTCAGAATTGGATAAAGAAACTAGGATTTAGAATTAAAATAATAAACACACGTCAAGCAGTTATGGAAAGCAGAAGAATAGTGGAATTGTTTAACAAATACTTAGAACAAATAACTAAATATGGACAAGAACAACGGTAAATTTTCTATTTGGACGAAACTTGGTATGACATTTACGACACAGTTACAAAAGGATGGACTGATGATTCGAGAATGTGTACGCCTTACATGCCTGCAAACAAAGGATCGCAGCTAATCCTTGTGCATTGCGGAGGAAGAAAGGATGGGTTCCGAATTCTTTGAAATTATGTGGAAAAAAACTTGAGGACTGCAATGTTGACTTATCATAAGAACATGGAAGCTAATAGTTTCGAGAAATGGTTTGAAAACACATTGATCCTAAATTTGGATGTGAATAGTGTAATAGTGCTTGACAACGCTTCCTATCATTCACGACAGCTCATCAAAGTACCGAATAAAAATTCGAGTAAAGATGAAATACAAAGTTTTTTAATGGATAAAAATTTGTATTTCGAAGATTACTATACCAAAAACCAACTACTTGAAGTTTTACATTCAAAAAAATTTAAAAAAGTGTGTGTCCTTGAGAGTATTGCTGAAAAGTATGGACATACCATACTGAGACTTCCTCCCTATTTTTGTGTTTTCAATCCTATCGAGGAAAATTGAAACAAAGCGTCAGGCGTAAAAATAATTTTCCAAATTTTGATTAGAAGGTAATAGAGCTAATTGAAGAAGTATCAAATATTACTGAAGAAGACTGGCAGAAAAGGATTAAAAAAGTAATTTTAGTTGAAAAAGACTATATGGAGATTAGACACTTCCATATCAATGGTTGAAATAAATTCGTTATTGATTTAAATGACGACAGTGATAGTGTATTCAAAAATACACCATCGTATTAATAATAAAACCGTTGAAATGAAAAACATGAAGAAAAAATGCATTCAATTGTATACATATTTATAATTATTATTATAAAACTAGTATGGCTTCTACACAATACCGTAAAATATTAACATACATCAAATAAAACTGATTGTAAAATGGCTGATTATTCAACTAATGCTACTGTTATCATTTATCAATTTCTGAGCATGAATACAATAATTATGAAACTAACTAAAAGTGTTAGAAAATTTAACAAGATCAAATAATCAACAAGCTTCAAATAACATTTCAAGGATATTTTTTCTATATCAAATCATTTCCCAAAGGAAAATTATTTGATATATTTCTATGATATGGATACTAAACTTGACGTTCTGTTGTATCCTAGATCGAAATAATACTTCCAATTATGTAATGACGCGAGAAGTAAGAGAGCTAACTCCATATTCATTTATTTTATGAAATAATGAATGCTGAGTTTGAAACTATTTGTTTGCGGAATTTGGCTAAAATCGTATATAACACTTCATCCATAATTTTCTGTTGTTGCTAGTTATTGATACATATTTGAATTTTGTCTTACGATCAAATTGTTTGCAATTTCAAATTAGCCTATCCATAGATTTAGGATAATTGATGTTCTTTGACACTAGTTTTCTGGTGCCACCTAGTTTGACCAACATCCTTTTGTCGACAAATGAATTCTCCAATGATGTATTTCATTTTTCTTTCCATTGTGTTCTTGAAACTGATGGGAACCCAAAGTACCACTTCGTTACTAATTTTATCTTGACCTTCGCGGATGTTTTGTACCGATAATTGCCTACAGTCTTTTTTGTCACCCGCGCCGAGTTGCATAACTTCAAAATTACACTGACGATGGCATCTCGCGTGTCGATGCGTAATCATCATCTTCAGCGAAGAAAAATAGATGCTTCGAGCGATTGGAGCCTCGGTCACGACGTCGCTGGTAGACGACCTGCAATAACCTTTAAATTTTCAAGTTCATCGATGGAATCCCGTCGTTCGTAGTGAATCGTGTTCGAGAAGAAGATGCGCCGTTCCCTCGTCTTCGCCGAGATTAGATCCGCTACCTTGATTCGCGGTATAGGATGCAATCGCCGACATAAATGTGTACGTCTGTTGAAATCAACCTGTTTCATTGCAAATCGACGTTTGTGTTTATTAATTTACTACAATTGATTTGTAGCTCTTGCTGAAATTTTGCCTTTTCGTTAAAATAGTTGCGTGGTTTTGTATGACAGCAATGTATTAAGGAAGAAAGTAATACAAATCATGAAACAACAAAAATTAATTGGCGCTCCGGGGCGACTTCATTGGTTCCAGTGGGGCGTTTGCTTTTTCATCTGCAGGAAAACCCGGAAAAACCTGCTTCACCACATCATCTGAAGATCATTATCTGCCAATGTCCTCTCTTTCGTAAAACACAATATAGGATCCAAGAAATTCAAGACATCCTGAACATTTAGTGACACGACTATTGTCAAATTTAAACCAGTCAGTTTCGTATTTGACCAATGCGTAATAATGGCCAGATTCAACGCCAGAACCACAGTGAACAATGACTGCATGAAGATTATAATAGTGGTCCAGTGTTGCCAACTGGATGAACTATAAAGTCGCTACACATGAACCAAAATTCCGCTACACTACTTCCTATTACGCTCCGCTTGTATATCTGACACAATCAGTTCGCGCATGTGCCCTATATAAAATTTTATACCACAGAACTTATAATTTGCAGTTTGTGTACTGTTCAGAATTTCAGATACCACAAAACTGAACTGTTACTAATGTCAGGAATCAGGATCATGCTAATTTTCAACCGCACAACTCAATAGATGGTACCTAACTTTCTGAATTTACAGCAGGTAGTTTTTGAAAAATGCCTCGACCAAATACACACACTGGAAAAGTCTAGGGATATTTTTAAAAATGGCAATATTTTTTTTAGATCGCTTTAGGAAAAAAAAAGTTGACGGTTGATTATTAAACGAAAGTAACTTACAACAAAATTTATTAAATGGTCAAAAATACTGAGTGCGCATATAAGCAAAACTAAAAAAAATATGGCTCTTCTCTGGCACCCCGAAAAAAAATCATAATACAAAAAAAATTGGAATCAGTACAAAGTATGGCCTTCACGCTGGTTTATTACGGCCCTACATCTATCGTGCATCGACAAAATGAGATTGTCAATGTCTTGTTGAGGTACATTTGCCCATTCAGC
>WOGJ01064607.1:0-10643 GCA_015342185.1 Leptinotarsa juncta | reverse complement strand
TTAAATCGTCGTTTTTCCCGTCACAGAAAAAAATTGTGTATTATACACGGGAAAAATATTACATTTTAGCTCCCGGTTTTTTGTCTCCCTCCGCTTCGCATCGGGAGACAACAGTGTCCTCAGATTTTATTGAAGCTACTGCACATAAAATTCAATGGTGATCGTAGCATAACATTTGTGCATGATGCCTCACAATAGACTTTCAGATTGTGTCTACCTTCACTTCTTGGTACTAAGAAATTGATCTCGGGTAAAAGATTGGACTGTCAATATTGTTGTTGAGTAATTTATGTATAAATTTAATACCAAGAATAATTCTTCTATTTTCCAAAGATATCATGTCAAATCGTGTCAACAAAATGTTGTGATCGATACCTCTCGTGGTGTATTGTACATCAACTTTTAGACATAAGTAGTTTAGGAACTTCCTCTGCACGCTCTCAATTTTTTTGGCAGTCGTAAACTGGCTTCCATAATACAGAGTCATACTCTGGCATACGCAAAATATAGCAATTTTGAGGTGGCAATACTTTTGGAAGTTTTGCCAAGCATCCTATTTGCATCAGCAGTCATATACCTTAAATGTGTTTTAAATGTTAAATTTACTGTCTTATATTATACCAAGATCTTTTATCTCATGTACGCTGTTGATTGTAATATTGTTGATTGAAATATGGAATATTAAAGTTCGTTTTTTTGTTGTTAATGATATTATTTTACATTGAATACGTTCAGTTGTAGAGGATTATCATTACACCAAAGTTTGTTTGCCTATTAGAGGTAAAGAAAGAACGTCGATACAGTCTTTTATCACAATACTAGGAAATTTGTCAATTCCTGCAGTGAGTTCATTTTTTATATTTTTTTTTTGAAGCAGTAACAATAGTCTAACGTACCATCGACCGTGAGTCACGCTGTATAATACAATAAAAGAATTAAATCTACTAAATTGATGAACGTAGGCATTATACTACGTGATAGGAAATCATCATGAAACATGAGAAATAAAATAAAATAAAATAAAATGTTGTAACTGCAGCTTCACTGTATTTGTATTTAGTTTATTGTATAATTTTTAAAATCCCCTTATAGGATGAAACTGAATTAACCTAAGTTGAAAATACAAGTGGTTAAAGAAAATAGACATTTTTGTTTCTCATTTTTCATGAATTACATCCAATGAGCAGAATAGAATACCATCTTCTTCATCAGAATCGAAATACTAGTAAGTTCCTCAAATACACATAGAAAAATGCGAAGTGCTAGATGAATTTGAGCATCGCAGTATGATTCGTCCTGTGAAAGTGGGAATTCATTTTCTGACCTGTCACCCAAAAGCAATAATGCTGGACGATTAGAACCTTCTAGAGAATGGCTTCAATAAAAATTCTTGCACACATTTCTGTCGGATTTATTTCAAAAATCGTCGCGATATAAGTAGAAAACGAATCTTTCCTGTCTGGTGTTTGGTAATTTTCAGTATAGTTATATAGTTTTCAGAGTCAAGGTCCAATCTAATATTATTTGACTGTATTTTTACTGCAAGCTGATACTACAAAATCAACTACGTGCTAGATAAATAATAATATCATTTTGTTTTGATTCACATTGATTTATATTAGAAGATAATCGTTTCTCATAATGTTGGCTTATGCAATGTTTCAAGTTCATCCTATATCTCTAATATGGGACAAAACTGTGAAAAACAAGCATGACCTTTGTGTTACATCAGATGTTCTCGTGAAACAGAAAGACAAAGCAAGTATTATTCATATCGTTCTTCACTAAAAAAAATTAATACTTCACCGGAGTGTGTCCATATGTTCGAAATATCTGAAAACACCAAAAAAACTAATATGAAAGATAGTACTAGAAGTATAAAAAAATGAGAATAATCCAAACTTTTTTATATTGGAATGGTTATGAATATTGGAAAGATACAAGAGAGTAACTTTCTCGAGAAAAGGCAATAAGAATATTGATAATCAAGAGGACATTAAGGATATTACCCCTCCATTGAATATTTTTTGGTGCTTATTAAGAAGTACAAAATTTCATACATATGAAGAAACACGGTTTCCACCATGTTTCCACTTTCTCTAGAGAAAGTAATGTTCCAAGAAACAACGTTCAAGACAGATGAGTGTTGTTCTATAAAATTAAATTGGTCTCTATAAACCAAGTTGCGTGAACTTTTAAAACTGTTAAAAAACTGAAATAGTACTACGACATTTCTGAATAGTTTCCTATAAGTTAAGGAATCATTAACTGCTGCTCAAAGATGATCAGCATACAATGACCACATGAAATCAATGTTAATACCTATAACCACATATAGAAATCACCGAGACCTTGTTTTCATCTGTTTTGAAAAATCGATCTCTGACATATGCAACCGGAGTTGTATTCTTGTTTTGACCTCTTAACAGTAATGTATGCTACATATTTATGTTCTACTAGCATCATGGCTAATTCTTCCTTGTGATAATTTTTTGCATGCAGGGATTTGCTAACCGCCAGGTTGTTTTCAAAGAAAGAGTTTGATTATTTCTCTTCAATATTTGAGTCAGTAGTAGTATCACAGAAAAAATATATATTAGTAATAACATCTGCGACATGAATCAGTTACATTATAGATACTGAAATCCCCTTTCTCTGGATTAGGACATAACCCGCAATCAATTCTGTCATCTACACATTCTCTGAATATACACACTTTTTTCACGTAATACAGTTTTTTCTGATATCCTGGGGTTGAAAGAAACCCTGATTTCTGCTTCTGATTCACTTTTTTGCAAATGTCACTGCACACTGTAGTTCTGTAGCAATGGAACAAGTTGTGATTTTCAGTATTCAACGGTATTTCTTTGCAGTTCGATACAAAGCAGCATGATTCACTATTCCTCTTTTCTCGAGACTTGACGTTTGGTTTTACAATAAAAATGAACTCGGGTATTTTCTTTTTTTCTCTTTCACAATCAGCTATGGCCAAAAGCATCAAACATAATGTAATAGTAACAACTCCGAAGTAGAAGTATTTCTGAAACCAAAATAAGTTACTCAATAATAATGAATTATATTCATAATGGAACTGAACAAAAAACGGCATACAGTCTATGTTGACTTTTCTGCAACTATACAGGGTTAGGTGAGGTTAGGTTGAGTCCGAAGTGAGGGGGTCTATTCGACCCTCCAACACAACCCGTAAAGTTTTATTGTGTCTCATTCACACACGACCAAATAAACCCAGCTTCTAAACAAAGTCGATCAGTTTGTATGGTGAGTAGTCTTTCAGGTCTGATGGTGAGAGTACGGCTCTGCCGAACTCTTTAAATCTGATTTGGTCCCCAGCGCGGCAGGAACAAAGTATGTGCTGTGATGATTCATCACAGGCGACACACACTCTCCGACAGTCCGAGTATCTGCATATGTTGACTTAAATGACAGTGATCTGTTACAAGGCGTTAGACATCGTAGTTCATCCTTACTGTAGTCCAACAACTGTTTGGTGAAGCTTCGAAGGGTGAAGAAACACCTTTAAGAGGTGTTCAGTCATTGTTTGGTAAACTGAAGTCATGCCAATAACAGGTTCTGGTCTGATGAAGCTGCTTGCAGCACCCTTCTTTGCAAGGGATTCAGCAACCTCATTGCTTTCCAGGTCAGTATGGCCAGGAATCCAGACCAGAGACAATATGTTGAGTCTTCCTATCGAAAAGAGTCATTTTAGGAAATTTGCTACCAATTTAGACGTTGCCCGGCAGGAACCAAAAGCTTTCAACGCCGCTTGACTGTCCGAGAATATTTTTATTAACTTGTGTATGAGATTGGATTCTTCCAATCTCTCCGCACACAAATCAATAGCGTAAATTTCCGCTTGAAGTACAGTCTCATAGGTTCCTAGGTAGATTGATATCACTGTCCTGGGTCTGCGACTGAAAACACCTGTGATCAGAACCGGACGGTGTTATTGATCCATCTGTAAACCAACAACTATCTGCTCTTGGTATTTCCTCCCCTTTTCTCCATAACATGAGTCGATTGATTTCATCAGCTTTGAAATTGGTTGCTCAGGATTCGATGAAGTCGATCATGGCCGTTTCTGCCTGGTCCTGGTTAACAAAGGTTCTACTGATTGGAAAGTTATTAAAGTGCTTGAAAAATGGTACTCGGTTGAAGAGAGGTCTGGGGAGTCTGGCTATACAGGGTGTTAAGTAACAAGTGTCCAATATTTTATAGGATGATTCCTCAGTTATTTATAAGGTGAAACGTTCATATAAGCATGGGTCCGCAAGGTCTTCATTTTTGAACTAAAAGGTGAGAAAAATTACTTCTATTTTGGTTTTCCGTAAATTTCAATATAATATGGATATTCGAACGAAAATTGGTATTTGGGGACTTTTTAATATAAGAAATTCAAATTTGGTTTCTATTTGGAACTTAATCGTAAGGGGTGCCACCTACAGGTCTTGATCTCTTTCGGTAGAACGGTAGCCTGGTGGAAAGAAGTGATTGCTTTGTTTCATTCACTCAATTTACCGTTGTGTGAACCTTTGGTGGGAGCCGCAAGGCTGGACGACAGTGTCTGTCGTTCAACCCGTGTTAGAAATCACACGTTTGAAGTAAGACTTCGTTAATCCACAGCTCGCACAAGTTTCGACTTTTGAGAGTTGTCGATCGTAGGGGAGCAACAGTTGGTTAACAACAAACGAAAAAACATATTTTGAACAGTCACAACTTTGTCGTCCACATACGTATCACATTTTCCAGAGGAAAAATCGATTCCTCTTTAATTTTGACATGCAAAAGGTATGCTTGTCAAAAGTCGCTACAAACAGTCGTTTTCGAGATACTTTTATTTGAATTATTCGATGCATGCGTTTGTCAAAAAGTGAAAAAATTTTTTTTCAATTCAACCCTGAAACATTTCAAACGCTAATTCTCAATCACCGCATATGAATCCAATTAAAAATCACAATGAATATTCGAAATGTGCATCTACTGTCTGTATGCACGCATCCAATCTTCTTCTTATTGATTCGCTCACTCTTTGGAAAATTCCTGTAGTGTCTTGGATCGTTTTGCAAGAGGTAATTATTCGATTTCGCTTCTTCTTCTATCGATGTCTATCTACGTTTAATCTAAGCAGAATAAAAAATGGGCCTATAAAATAGACTCCTAGGATTTCTGCCCAGACGTTGAGAAAAAACTGTTCTTGGAAACGTGAATCCTGTATCGCATGGGGGTTTTCCCTGATCACGAATGACTGTTGTAAAAATTGAATGAGTCGTTGCGTGAGAAATTTGCTTCATCAGTAAACAGAATTTAATTTTCAAATAAAGGATTTTGAATAAGGCGTTGAAGAAACCAACGATAGAAGTTGATACGTAACGGAAATTCACTAGGGAGGAATGCCTGATACCCTGATATGGTAGGGTTATAACAGATTATTAATTGAAATTTTCCATACCAAAACATGAGAAATATTCAACGTCAGCGCTATTTTTCTGGAGATTGTTTCCGGATGTTCTCTTATCAGATTAAGAACTGCTTTCTCAGTTGCTCAGATGGATAGCTTTGTCAAATCTTCCAGTTTCTTTGAAGAAAAAATGAGAAGAATAGAAAGAATCGTGTATATACAGTGTGTGAAAGCCAAATGGAATAAACTCATTATTTCGGTTACTGTACATATTTGGAAGAAAAACCCGAAACACGTCGAATGTAAATTATAATTCGATATTCTTCAACGTAAAAATGCCACCCCTACCTTCAACCCCCAGGTACAACTCCCCATTTTTACATAGGAAGTAAAGGTTTACAACAATTAAAATAAAATAAATTGAATTCATGGGGTTACCGAAATTCAATAAAATATACTCAAAAAGTAAAATGTAATGCGAAACGTAATGAAATGTAGTATACGAAAAAGAACTATGAATATTAACAAAATAGATGTTTAAAATGTTCACCGCGAGCGTCTTGGCAACATCCTAATTTCAAGTAAAACTATCTTCTAATATTATTTAACAAGCGTAACCGACCTAATCGCAAGCGTTATTCGTTTTTTAGGTCATTCAAATCTTAAGGTTTAGTTTTGTACACATTGCTCCTTACATATCCCCAAAAAAAGAAATCTAATGATGAAAGATCAGATGATCGTGCTGGCCATTCAATCGATCATCGGCTCCCTATCCATCGATAGGGAAATGTTGTATCGATGTATTGCCGGACTTCAACTTGGTAATGTGGTGATGCTTCATCCTACTGAAACCATATCGTATTCACTGGAACTGGAACGTCATTCTGTTGTGTTCCGGTTTTATCTCCCTAACCAATCATTTGTAAAACTCTTATTTTATGCATTTTTGTTAATCTAACCATTTGTCAGACTTGAAATCAACGAACTTCAAACTCAAATTAAAATACTGACAACCAACGTTGTAATATACAAAACAAGTTGACAAGGCGTTTTAGTGTTGCCACGGAAATTATATAAATTTACGTGTTTCGGTATTTTGTCAAACTATGTACCATAATCGAAATAATGAATGTATTCCATTCAGCTTTCACACACTGTATGTAGTGAAGAGTGTATTATTCATCTTGAGAATATTGAAGTATTGTAAAAATTGTTAAAATAGACTGTTGAATTGGTTATACCAACTTGATTTGAACTCATCACTCAGACATATAAACACATAATTTCTGAAAGATATTTTTTGTGGAGGACTCAACACTTAACTGCTTTTTCCTGGGTTATAAGTTTCCCAATCTTAAAATAAATAAGGCTAAATCAATCGATTGATTTAGCTTTGTTAATTTTCCAGATTGTTAAAAGATTTATACTCAAAAAAAATGAGAAACAGAATTTTCATCTATTATACTTGTGGATTCTGATAAACACTACAATGTGTCTTCTAACAGTATCCAAATATTGAGAAAGCACTCAGAAATAGAAACTGAAATAACACTTATTATATTCGGTACGGTAAGAGATAAAGACAGGTATTTTTCATTTTTGAAATAACTTGAAATATATGAAAACACGTCATACATATAGGCTAGTTTTCGATTGAATTGTGCTCTTATTGAATTATTTCTCCTAATTATTGAATTGAATTATATCAACGGTGTTCATACTTCAACAAAAATCTAAAATCATCTTCATTCATGGACAAGCATTACATTTTCAGGTAGCTCCGATTCGTTTAATATGTTTCCAAATTCAATGATGGTGTTATTACTCATTGGATTTTTCTGACATTCATATATCATTGAGGGATCAATCTGGAGTGTGTGTAACATGAATAAATTCATATATTATTCCATGAAATGGTTCACAAACATTATATTTGAAAATACCACACCGATCGGTTGGTAGCCAGGCGGTTCGACGTGGGTGTTTCGTCACTCGAATTGCCTGCCGTATTGGTTGGTGATTCAAGCCCCAGTCTGAACGATCGATTTTCACTTGCTATCGTCCAACCGTGTTAGGAGTCACACGTTGGAAGGTAAGACCTCATTAATCCTCAGCTCGCACAAATTTGGACTTCTGAGGGTTGTCGCCTGTAGGGATGCGACAGCTGGTTAACGAAATAACAAATTTTAAACAGACATTTCAAACAGATCTAATGAACTATTGACGGTCAATATGTTCTCAGGAATAAAATCAATTCATTTTCAGTGTTGAAGTGTTTTTTTTTTCAATAATTACAAATATTTTCTTGATGCTAATTGTTCTATCCATCGTTTTTGAACACTTAAATGTCTTGTGTTTTTGTAGCTCCATTCTAGATGGAGATTTTTGTACACTATACACTGGTGCTCTCCATTTCAGAGTGAAGCGACTTTCGTCCAATTTTTTTCTGTCAATTCAAATTGAACTAGAGCGTTGCTGAAACAGCCTGAAACATCAATCAGACATTTGGCAACGATAGTTTCAATGAACACCCTGTTCGAAGTTGGTTTGAAGAAATTTTGTACCGAAGATTTCAGCTTCGAAGATGAGCCCAGAAGTGGTCGACCTACAGTAATCAATGACGACAATTTGAGGACCATGGTGTAAACTGATCCATCACAAAGAACGAAAGACCAAAAACCCCAAAAAGTAGGTACCCCACGATTTGAAAGATGAACAAAAATTGTCACCTTTCGAGGTCTGTTCTTCTTTCCTTTTGCACTACCGAAACGACCCTTCTTTGGGATCCGGCCGTCATTAGTCTACAAGTGGAGATGTTTAGGACAGTGGATGAATGCCGTTGAGCCACCCAGGCTCGTCCCAAAGACGAAAACATGGTTACTGTGTGGTGGTCAGCACTTTCTGCAACCGAGCCGAACCATCACAGCAGAGTTTTATTTCGAGAAAATCGACGAAATATACTCCAAATTGCGTCATTACCAGCCGGGACTGTTCAACAGAAGAGGTCCAATACTGCCCCACGACAACGCCCAACTGATTGTTTCGCAAATCATTGTCTGAAAACTTAACGAATTGAGTGTGAGCTCTGCCTCATCCAGCATACTTCCTAGACCTCTCGCCAACCGACTACCATCTTTCCAAGCTCTTCGATAACCAGTACCAGGTAAAAACGGCCTCCGTAGAATTCATCGCAGTAATTTTAATGTTGCCAGAATTAACCAACTTATGTTTCGTTGACGTAAGTGCACTGATTCAAAATGCGCTTATTTTGATTAAAATCAGATATTACAGTTTGTAGTAGAATCATAAAAATGAACAAAATTGTTGAAACAACCTGATAGTTTCTCAAACAACATTGAAACAATATTGAAATATTTTCAATAAGTGTGTACAGAAGATCTTAGAAACGAACCTCAAAACACTCTAAAAATGTATGCAGTATAAAAAGAGTACACTTGATTCACCTCAAAACAATCAATACAACTATCAAATATAGTCAATGAATTCTTACCATAATTCTGTCTTATTATGATGACATGAACACTTTATAATGAGATTGTTATGAATGTGACATTTATGTTCAAAATATAAAAGATAAAAATTGTTTTCGTTGAAAAACTCCACTGATCAATTGGAGAAACTACGCCACACTGCATTATTGCATAAACAGTCCACAAGTTTACTGATTACGTGAGTAGTATGGCTTATTTTTGAGTGAAATTCATAACAACATCAACAACATAAAAATATTTGTCTGATGATTATAATGCATTACACGCTGATAATAATTATTTAAATGACCCACAAGTACAGAAAACATTTCTCTACTTAATCTGGAAAGTAGTTTGTATTGAGTTATCTACAAAATGTGTTTGCTCACACTAATTTCTGGTTGTCGTTCGTGAGGGGAGACAGCTGATTATTAGAAAAATTGGTTAGTGGAAAAACTTAGTGGATAATTGTATAGGTGGAACTATAACACAATACAGTAGAATAAAATTAAATGGAAAGACGAAAATAATACTGAAAATCACGAAAACGTTTGGGTATTGAAAAATTGTTATTATCATTCAGATTGCATTATATAAAATTCCAAACTTTCGACACAGAAGTTCGGGGAAAATTTAGTGACATAATTGACAAAAAAATTCTGATACAAAAAACTACACTCCAACGATTGATTCAGTTTAGACTTTCCAAGAAACGGGCACAAAGTTTGGAAAACTATTGTAATCATAAGTTTTTCGACAGATTTTTTAATCCATCCGATACGAAGTTTACACTAAAGGAAACGGTTTTGTTAGAAAAAGGCCTCAGTTGAAACATGAAACAATACACTAATTCTATAATCATAGAATGTTTAGGTATAGAAACGGAGATGGCTGTGAGGTAATTATAATTAATATGTCGCGGAAAATATTTTGAAATTTGTTGTTGATCAAATTTAGTCTAATGATAAATTAAAATAGCAAAATCAATGAAGCAAAAGGCTTAGGATAAAGAAGTGACTTTTACAAGAGCAGATAAAGATTGAACGGTTATTGTATTAAATGACAATGACTATGTAGGCAAAACTCTAGATTTCTTTATTTCAGGGATCTACAAGATTCTGAGAAATGATCCTATAACTATCTACCAGAAAAAGGTTGAGAAAACCTATAGAACAACAAAATTTGTTATGAATGGAAAAGAAAGTCAAAAACTTTCTTTCCCAATAAAAGTAAAGTATTGATCATGAATCCACAACCACCAAAAGTGTATTCTCTTATTAAATTACACAAAACCAATTTCCCCCCATGCCGCTCCCTGGTTGAGTGCCCTGGAGTAAAAACTTGGCCCCACAGAATAAATGTTGTGGGAAAAACTTAATACACCATTCCATCCAACCCCGCTCCTCCTGGAGCGGTCCTCAATCCTGCTGATGGGCACTTCCAGAAGATTGACATCTGACCTTCTTAGGTCGAAAGTCAGTCTCTAGGTGTTTTCACTTTCTGATCTGTTAAATTGATTTATCATGACTTTCCTAACTGAATTATCGCATGTGGTTCCCAAAAACTAATCGGAGGCTAGTGTCTTTTTAATTGCGAATGAGTTTTGGTTCTCAGTGAGTCTGGAAAAGAGATTATTTGAACTGGTTGTGAAATTTTTATACTTACCGGAGCCGCCTGGCAGCGACTCTCAGGGGCGGTCTTTGGTTCTGCTTCGTTGGCCTCCTGTATTGGTCCCT
>WOGJ01064097.1:0-10054 GCA_015342185.1 Leptinotarsa juncta | reverse complement strand
CAAGCTTTTTAAACATTTTTGGATGGAAGAAAACTGAATACTTTTTGTTTGAAAAAAATATTGAGTCTAAGAGCAAGCAGCACAGAGAACATTTGTTTTGCTCAAATGATCTGTTGGAAATCATTTCAGTACCTCTACAGCTATCCTAATGGTTAATGTGTAATTTTATGACACAATTTATAAAAGTTGCCAACCCTCGTTTTGATGAAATTGTTTATATGATTCATAATTTACAAGACATAAGCACAAGTATAATGTTTAGTATTCTTTGAAGATACCTCTAAGCCACAATACCTCGGGATTTCAATAGAACTGACTGATCATTATTATCTGATATTGACAGACAAGTACAAATGTATCATTCACTACATATCTTATTGAAACTTTATTCTTCTTGCATGTACAAATAGCCTTTTTTTATCATAAAGCCTTCCCGTTATCGTACTTCTTGTATTTAAATTCTATATTTATCAATATGTTGTTGGGACTTGTCTTACTAATATCTGCTAATCTTTCTTTTTTAATTCAAGAAGGACGATGTTTGAGATATGTTTTTTGGATTCCTTTTCATATTTTTATTGCTTTCAGTAAATTAAGGGTCTTTGGATGTAGTTGTTATTTTGACTCTAATCCAACTTCCACCTAAACTTGTCAAAGTTGTCGAGTTTAATCACATTTTTAAATTTAGATTTGCTAATTTCAATAACTTTACATAACTGCTGGTGAATTTGCTGTAATGTCCTAAAAAACATGTTCTTTTCTTCAGTGAATAAATATTTGATAGATGCTATGAAAATCTCTCGCAAAAAAGGCTAGTTAGTATATAACTAATTTTATTTTTTTTAAGGATTAAACCATGTGGAGGCCAAAATTAACGCTGTTTCTACCTGCTATAGTGATGGGCTAATGTGGGACGACATTGATGAACGTTGCTGATACAACTGATCATAACGAAGATAGAGCAAAAAACTGAATATCGAATATTTTGATGATGATAGTGCTCAAAAACCGGCAACTTTGCCACAATTTAACCTACTCTCTAACTCTTACTCTTACAATTCGTAAAACAGCAATGCTTTGTTGGCATTATACTAGCACAAAATAATTTTTTATATCAGATTTATGTTTTTAAATTAATGAAACCAGTGTTTTTGAGTCAACGGTGGAGAAAACAAATGAAAACAACTAGTTTCCACTGTAATTTTACAATTGTATTTCTAATAATCTATCTATTCATATCTTTTGGTACAATAGTACCTCAATAAAAAATTAAGTCCTTGAAATATCTGAACCATATTTTTGTAACTTACCATAAGTTAATGTTACTGATAATTTGCCATTGGGATCTAAAACAGTTGCTACTGGTGCTTTGAAAGTTGCATTCCCATATCTAGTGATAGCTGCCTCTAAACTCCTGGGAAGCCCAGAAGGCACAACCAGTTGTTCACCAACTGCTGGGCTCATAGAACTTCCTGAAATGAAAAAAACATTAGAAGAGGGACGAAAAACACTTAAAAAAGTACTACTGTACCTGGGATAGAAAGAAAACAGAATAGGGACGAAAAATATTTAAGAAGTACTACTGTACCTGTGATATTACTTTATAAATACCAAATTTTGAACGACCCAATATTAGTACTTGTCAGATAATAAAACAAGATGATTTTGCTTGTCCATATAAAACTGATCTGAATAGAAATCAGTGCAATTATTCATGTTCAGAATTCTAAGAATGATAATATGTCTCTTCCGAATGATGGTTTATCATGAACTACTCGGAATTTCCTGGAGGTTTTGCTCATTTAGAAACCACCGATATTCATGAGATAAGATTCTTGGTCGCATTGGCGTGTTCAAAATGAATGTTTTTAGGAAAGGTGGACAGATTTACAGATTTATCGTTTTTCAGAAATAGCATGTGGAACAAATATCAAGTAAGACAAATTCAACTAAGAATTTTAAAGTGATTAGAGATAAAACTACGAAAGCAATCATTTTGAAGATATACGAGATATCTGGTGTATAGAATATATAAAAACATTTTTACTTTCGCAGAATATACATACATATACATACTTAGTATAAAACAATTTCTGTCTGAATATAATATACTAGAAAACTTCTGAAGAGATGGTTTTCTCAATGATCGGATTCTAGAGAAAGTTAAAAGTGAATAATTTGATAATGTTTTGGATGAATAGGTTGAAATATGACGATGTTATCCGTGATAAGAAGTCGGGGCGGTGGTGTTACTCAGAGAGATTTCATTGTAAAACACAGCCTATTCCCTTTGAGACATAAAAAAACAATTCACTACATATCATCCTTCTTCCATAGGTCTTTAAGGAATCCGCGATGGCATGTGCCCATCTTTTAAGGATAGCTTTATATGCCTATTTCAATATTTAAAATATCGGTCACATATAATGTGGTGATTGGAAAGCAACATGATTTCTTATTAAATTAAACCATTTGGTGTCTTGAGCGTTTCATGCAAAATTTGTGAGAAAAAATAAATTAAAGTGTCCTCACAAACCCATGCTACACACGTTATGACGAAAGGTAAGAAAGAAAATATTATGGAAATATTAATCAAACGTCAGCTTTCTAAAATATTCATCGAGAGATTATTTCGGAGACTTCTTGTTTGTTATTACTTTCATTCATACATTATGAACACGCCTGGAGAAGTTATTATATGGTGGAAATTGTGTTGTGTTTTGTAAACTGTTCAGTGGAAATCTCAATACAAAAATTTACTGTCGTTCAATGTAAAAAAAAAACTGTATACTTTTTCAGTATGTTTTACTTGATATTCTTTTGGGTAGTGACCTGAAAAAATTTATATGTAGGTTTTAAGGCAGTGTTTCTCAAACTTTTTGAATTCACGACTCCCTTATGTTTTTTGAAGGTTATCGCGGCGCCCCGAATTTGATATTTTTTCTACTCTATCAGTTATAAAACGTTGTATCTTGAGACTCACCCGTGGCCCATGGCGTCCCAGTAAAGGTTCCACGGAGCCCCAGGACGCCGCGGCGCACACTTTGAGAAACACTGTTTTAAGGTGTACACATGGATGAATTAGACAGCTAGGATCAAGGATCGTTATGTTGCAAAAGCAACAAAGTACCATGTCTTGATAGAATCTCATATTCGCTATGGAGTTGCTTTTTGGGGAGTTAGTAAACAAGAACATTTCAACGTAATCTTTGACTACAAAAGCTTGACATTTGTTATCGTTGTAAAGTAGGACCAAGGGTATCTTGTGAAGAATTATTCGGGGCTCAAAAGTTTTATCTCCACCAACTTTGTCGATTTTCAAAAGTGCTTGTTTAGTGTTCAAAAACAAATCAATATACAAAGATCACTGATGAAGAAATGACATAAAACTACCAATTCCAAAAACGAATTTAATCAAATAGTCATGCATTTATAAGATTGCTAAAATAGATAATTTGAAACTTATACTGTAATCAAAAAAAATCTGAAAAGTTATCTTGAGGCAGTGTTCATCAGCTGACTCATCACATCAGTGTTGATATTGTTGTCATGTTGTATTTTATTTATTTTATAATCTACTAGATTAATATTTACTGTTATTGTTATATATTTTGAACCTATATCTTATGAATCATGGCATATCAAGGCATATTCACGTTTATGCTTTGTCAATAAGATTTTCATTCTTCAGAAAATAAAGTATATTTTGTGTTACTTGAAAACTGTATGATCACGTCTGAAGAAGCTTTTATATTGTGAAACGTGTTTGGTTTTGTAATTTAGTAAAAATTAGACGGCAATGGCTTAGACGAAAAAAAAGATCTTTGAAGGAATCAGAAACAAAAAAAAAATAGAAAATAGACAATTATTAACCGAAATTTCATTGAAAAAATTAACTACCTTCTGGCTTGGGGGCGTTGGGGTCCTTGGGATTGGCTGCTATTTCCAATTCAATGTCATCGTCCTCGTAGAACTCTGGAAGTGGCCGTCGTTTTGGCCTTTTTAGAGTATTGAGCAGTTGTTGGATTTTGGTTGAAACTTTCCATCGTCCGGTACCAGTGCCGATGGTATCATCAGAAGTCGAGGAGGCATATCTGTTTACCCTGTCTGCTGCTGCCCTTCTGCCTCCCTGACCTTGAACCGTGTTGTGGGTGACATCTGGAGGTTGCGAATCTGCGAGAGATATTAGGAGAAGTTATTGAGCAGTTACACAACAGCTGCGTTTTTTGATGAAAGATTGCAGGAATGTGAACAAGACCGCAGATATGCATCATGAAACTGTAAACTGTGACAAATTTGAGTTACTCTGAGAATCATTTACAACATTTTAATGAACAAAAGTCTTTTTTGTGGAGGAAACCCGAGTTTTTATCGACCTTCTTTGGGTATTTTTACGTTTCACAACCTGAAAAAATATAAAATTGTAATGGAGAACTTAATATATGTGTGAAAAGAGTAAACTTTTTTTCATAAACTACATCTTACCATTTGATATCCACAAACTTTATCTGAGAAATATATCACGACATGTTTCGCTAACACAGCGAAAATTGAGAAATTATGTTCCGTTATCACAGTATTCAAATCACTGTTGAAGAAGCTACAAACTTTATTATATCACGACATGTTTCGCTAACACAGTAGCTTCTACAACAGTGATTTGAATACTGTAGAAGCTACAAAATTTATTTGAGAAATATATCACATGTTTCGCTAACACAGTAGCTTCTTTAACAGTGATTTGAATATTCAAATCACTGTTGTAGAGAAATATATCACGACATGTTTCGCTAACACAGTAGCTTCTTCAACTTTATTTGAGGAATATATTACATGTTTCGCTAACACAGTAGCACTGTGATATGAATATTCAAATTGTGATATGAATATTCAAATTACTGTTGAAGAAGCTACAAACTTTATTTGAGAAATATATCACATATTTCCCTAACACAGTAGCTTCTTCAACAGTGATTTGAATACTGTGTTAGCGAAACATGATTCCTAAAATAAAGTTTGTAGCTTCTTCAACAGTGATTTGAATATTCAAGAATATTGAAGAAGCTACTTCAACAGTGATTTAAATACTGTGATTTGAATACTGTGTTAGCGAAACACAAACTTTATTATATCACGACATATTTCGCTAACACAGTAGTTTCTTCAATAGTGATTTGAATAATGTTGAAGAAGCTACTGTGTTAACGAAACATGTCGTGATATATTTCTTAAATGAAGATTTGAATATTCAAATCACTGTTGAAGAAGCTATAAAATTTATTTGAGAAATATATCAGGACATGTTTCGCTAACGCAGTAGCTTCTTCAACAGTGATTTGAATATTTAAATCACTGTTGAAGAAGCTATAAACTTTATTTGAGAAATATATCACATGTTTCGCTAGCAAGTATTCAAATCACTGTTGAAGAAGCTACTGTGTTAGCGAAACATGTCGTGATATAATAAAGTTTGTAGTTTCTTCAACAGTGATTTGAATACTGTGATTTGAATACTGTGATAACGAAACATAATTTCTCAATTTTCGCTGTGTTAGCGAAACATGTGATATAATAAAGTTTGTAGCTTCTTCAACAGTGATTTGAATATTCAAATCACTGTTGAAGAAACTACTGTGTTAGCGAAACATGTCGTGATATATTTCTCAAATAAAGTTTGTAGCTTCTTCAACAGTGATTTGAATATTCAAATCACACAACAGTGATTTGAATATTCTCAGTTCAATGTTGTGTTGGAGTTATATCACAAGAATATAATCGTTACTTACATGGTCGGAAATTTTGTAGAATCTCAGTAATTTCAGTTATTTCCTGATTTCTTTTGTCGTCAAAATTGTTTGGGGGCGGCAATCGAGGCCTGTGATGCAATGGCGGCGGGGATCCCGTGCTGCTGGTATCGGAAGGGGGTGGTGGGGGAAACATTTGAAGACCGCTTCTGTCTCTCACCTTTTCCCTTTCCGGCGTACTTTCTATTGTTTCCTCGTTAACGATGCTGTCTTCGTCAGATGATGACTCTGAAAACAAAATCATTTACTGACCAGTACTTATTAACGAAAACGATGATTACGAAAAATATGATATTAGTGTAGAAACAACTGTTTGCATATTTGAGAGTGAAACTTGGTTGAAGAATGATTTATTCAATTACTACCACACTAAACTAGAATTGAAAAGTAAATATTGTAGAAAAACTAGAAAACATTGAAGGGTGGTAATATTCATAAGGAATAACTTGAAACTTCAAGCAGTTAATGTACAAAATTATAGTATGAAGATGGATGCACTGTTAAATGATCTATCAATAAAATAACAGAGACTAGCAACTTTTGGTGATTTTAAAATACTTTTTTATAAATCCTCTTGATTGCTAGTTTATTGTGTATTGATAACACATGTATAAACTATGAAACATTCAAATCTAAAGTCAAAAAAAGAGTATACTGGATCACTATGAACAATACCTAAATTTCAAGATCAATGATAACTAAAACAATATTATAGATTCGGGCTAGACCGCTAAGCACAGATGAAATTGGTAAATTCAAATTTATCTTAAGTAAGTGTATTGAACAGTATTGGTAGGTAGGTACACAGTATGAACCATGACCGGTGGGGGTTCGCCACGCTACGCAAATCAAGGGTCTGTGTTAGAGAGAGAAAGTATTCGAAATAAAAATGTAAACAAGTATTAAATCGTATGAATTTTGTGCGCAATAAGGGGGCGGTATTTATGACCGGCCATGGTTCATTCTGTGTATAACTATATACAGGGTGTTTCAAATTCGATCCTCACCATTGGAATCTCTGAAACTATGAGAGATACGAAGATGGTTAAATTGGGGCAAAGTTGCGCATTTACCTGACTAACAATATGCCGTTGTTCTGAAATTCTGAGTACATCCGGAGATATCCCGAAGAAACAGAAATTTCGGAAAATGGTTTTTATTTTTTCTGGCTTTATTTTTCGAAGGATTTGAAAATAAATTGCACTTCCACGTTACCACTTTTTTCCTGCTACGTAAATGTGTTTTCAGATTTGCTATCCGACGTTTCGGCTTCCGGCTAACATCATCAACTTTATTTTTTCTTATGGGCGCTACATTGCATTCTTTCTGTTTTGAATAAAACCAGATTTTACCTTTTCAATGATGTATCACAACTTATCATTTATTTTTGAAAAATTTAAGATATTGAAAAAAATTAAGTCTTATCATAATATGCTTTGATTTTGATGTTTCTAAATTTGACTTTCAATTCGTTACACTCAATGAAATTTTGTTATTGTACAAGTCATTGAATTTTTGGCGAAAAATGGCTTTCACGATCGAAGAAAAAAATATACGATACAAATTTATTACAAATACGATAGAAACGGTGTTAGGACATCGGAAATGTATTTAAACTTGTATCCCGAAAGACGACAACCACATCAAACTATGTCAAGTTATTGGATCAAAATCCCACCGAGTTTGTTTCACTTGAAAAGTCGAGAAAAAAATACCGAGACAGAATGAACCAGGAAAGTAAAGAAAATTTGATAAAAGATATGAGGTATGAGGTAAGTTGTGTCCTTTTCAATAAAAATTGATAATTTGTAGATAAACATGAACCCAGGTAAATCTACATATCTACATATCTCAAAAATTGCATCGAAGTGATCCTGTAAGGCGACTAGAATGTTGTAATTAGCTAATAAGAAGACCTGATTTTCCTGTTTTCCTGAAAAATGTAATTTGGACATATAAAAGCACTTTTACGAATTGTGGGAGATTCAACCGAAATAATGAACACATTTGGAGCATAAACAACCCCAGGTAGTTCCGAGAAATTCAACCTCCAGTGCGACTAGTGCGACCTCCTGTGGACAGGAATTAACAAAGATAAAATTTTGAGTCCTCATTTATTTGACGGAATTCTGAATGGAGAAACCTATCACCAGTTTTTAATGGCGATTTTCGAAGACTATTTGGATGTTCTACTTTTGGCACATATTCAGGCTACGTTACATGAAGTAAAATTCAGACGAGGAACAAGGTGACGTCAGGAAAAGATCTTTACCAGAAAGGTTACTCCAAAAAGATAAAAAGCTGGTGGCCGTCATAATTCGTGCTATTTCTTCTATACGTCAGAGGACTGTCGGAGAAAACAAAAAGACTGGTTAAATTATACAATAATAGACCCCCCTTCAGATCTGGGAACACCGTCTTTAGTAGCCCCATGAAAATCAAGCCTCCAAACGTGGATAGCGATTCCAACAATTGCAATTACGGGAAATTATTTGAGTGCGGCAAATTCTATAGAGACCTATACCAAGGTGGTCCCATAAGTACCCGGCTTGACCTAGAGATGGCAGTAGTTCGAAAATTATAACGGTATTACAGCTACCGGACTGAGTCATGGCCGGTGGGAGAAATCGTATCGTATCTTCATGAGTTTGACTATTTGAAATATGTTTATGCAATTTACCTTCGAACTCCATCAATAACTGAATACGGTTCTAAATTTGGATGTTTGCGGCTCGAATAATCTAACAAGCTGAGAACAGTTTTCTTCACATCTACTGCACATCTTCAGGAAGGGGCTCCTCACCAGCCCTGACTCAGTCCGGCAGCTATGCAAAGTACATAATCTATAAAGTATATGTTTCAAGTTTGGAGACGCTGCTTTGGGCCTCAGCCCAACCAACATGAATTCTGATCTGGATTCTATTCTGGGCGAGTCTGCTTATTCGTTTACAACAGTAAAATGCAATGGACCAGCTTACAAATCCATTATCGCAATGACCAAATCCAAAGAATCAAAGTTTGAATAGCTACTTCATGAATCCTATTCATCAGATTTAAACCCCTCGGATTATTTTCTGTTCCCAAACTTGAATAAATGGCTTAGGTCATAAATTTTCTAACAATGAAGAAGTGATGTCGGCAGTTAGTGGCTATTTTGAGGAGCAAGACAGTTGTTATTATTGAAATGGTACTTATTGAACATCGATGGGAAAAGGGTATAGAGTTGCAGGGAGATTATATTGAGAAAAAATGTTTTCTCTCAAAATTTGTTGTTTTCTTTGTTGGCCGGTTATTTCTGGGACTATCCGATTAGAGAGTGAAAAAACGTTAAAGTTCGATTTGGCGAGCACAAGAAAAAGGCCCAGCGAGGAGAAACTAGAAAGTCTGGAATAGCGGATCAAAATAACATTAAGTGGTCCGAAACTGAGAAAATCCAGTGGTTCAGGAGGAGTTAAGAGTTGAAACTTAAGAGTTTAGAGTTAAGAGCTGAGAGTTACGAGTTCAGAGTTAAAGAGTCAAAGTTATAAATTAGTCAGGCTAGTGTGAAAATATGCAACATATAGAAATCTCTGATTGAGCAGAAAAACAATCTACGTTGCACTGAATCAGAAACCGAGAAAGAGAGAGGAGAAGGGAGCGTGGAGAGAGATCAAGCACTCAAGTAACCTATAAATACGCCAATTATCACCCAAAGATGATTGAAGATACTGAAAATCGAAACGTCATGGAGAAACTCACTTTGAGATCTTTTTTAAATTTTTTTTACCGTGTTTTTTATTTTATTTCATTTTTAGTGTTGTGTCAAATTCATATGTACCTTATTATTTAACCGATTAATTGATTCTTTTTCATTTCGACGTACATTTTTTTACATTACTTTTGTTATTCCATTGATTTCAAATCTATTAATGTCTTTCAACTCAACAAAAGTCCGAATTCCTGAAGTTAGTCACATTTTATCATCAACACCCTATATATGCATACCAAGTGACAACGAAATCATTGAAATATTTGAAAAATGTCTATAATGTAATCATTCGAAAATATGTACAGGGCTTTTCTTGGTGAAAGTTAATTAGCCGTTTCTGATAAACTATTTAACGGATTAACCTGAAAACTTCACAATATGACCTACACGCCTAAAATATTTCAGACGAAGCGGCGTTGTCGCTTCTACTATAAATTAGCGGCTTCTTTGATTTTTCAAATGGAACACCCCGTATACAAATACCATATTATGATTCATTATC
>WOGJ01063918.1:0-13593 GCA_015342185.1 Leptinotarsa juncta | reverse complement strand
ATCTCTTCTCGAACTTTCGTTTCGCTTCTCGACGTATACGGAACCTTCGCGAATGATCCACCGCATTCCTTGCCGCTGTCACGCTCCCGGCGTATGCAGCATCCGTCAGGGCCGGCCTCAGATTTATTAAACTATACTTATTTTTAACTTTTCAGTTCGATGTACTTTTAAATCGTGTTTTTTAGTTTTTTTAAACTATATTTATGTTTTACTTTTAAGTTTCATATGTTATAAAAGCGTGTTATGTTATAAATTGAAGACAAAATATCCAAAGAAACCCGTGGGTTACAAATGGCATCTTAAAATCAGTAGCAAAGAAAGCGGAACTTTATAAAACCATGAAGTTTAGTCCAACTCTAGAAAATGAAACACAATACAAACAATACCAAAACAAACTCAAAAAAATCATAGTCGAAGCCAAAATAAACTACTACCAAAAAAAAGTTGAAAAAAATATGGAGGACTCAGCAAAATTGGGGAAAACAATCCACGAAATAACATCCAAAAGTTCAAATAAACGAATAATAACTGAAATACATACGGATGATGGAAAGAAAATAAATGATGAGAAAGAATTTTCAGTACCTCAAGGCACTGTACTGGGATCACTTCTATTCAATATATATTTGAATGAACTCTTCAATTCAGATATTCAGGATAATGTAATGAGTTTTGCAGATGACACTGTTGTTATATATGAAGCAAATACATGGGAATCTCTCAAACAGAAAACAAAAAGTAACTTTCAAATTATCTTGCAATGGTTTGAAAGTAGACTTTTGATTATAAACATGACAAAAACTTGTTATATGCCCTTAACCTCTTATGCAAAATATCTACCAGAATTTACATCACTTGAAATATCGACCCAGAGTGAAAGATTAACCATTTTACCAGTAAACACCATCAAATATTTGGGAATATATTTAGATGCCCACTTGAAATGGGACAGTAATATCGACTATGTCATAAAAAACTACGTTTTGTCACTTATAAATTGAGATATATAAGACCATACTTACAAATAAATTATATGCGCATACTATATTACGCGCTATTTGAAACTCATCTTTCCTATGGAAAAGTCTCCTACGGTGCTGCAAAGACAAGCCATATAAAGTCGTTAGAAAAGATTCAAAAATTGACTTTAAAAATCATCTATCACAAAAAAAGAACATATCCAACCGACACCTTATACAAAGAAACAATGATTTTCGATATTAGACAATTATATTTTTTCAAAGCAACCACCAGACAATATATCCACAGATGGGAACTTAAACAAATTGGCCACAGTTACTCAACACGTAGCAAAAACAAAAATTATCATGTAATAAATTCTCAAGAAAACACTCTCAAAAAAGAGCTTATATTTATTTAGCTCCTAGATTTTATAATATCATTCCATCTGAAATCAAAAATAATTTCAACATTCACTCATTTAAACGCAAATTGAAAATGTGGTTACTGAGACAGCCAAGAATTCAGAGACTTCAATATGTCGACATAAAAAATGTCTATTACCCTTTAGAAAACTAAATAACTAAATACTTCCTTGAATTATTACATAATTATCTCTAAGCAAGTTCGTATGTTTCTTTATTGTATTCTCTTATATATATGTATATAGTCTTATCAATCATCCTTAATATGAATCTGTATATTATAACCCTTAAATATTACTTCTAATATGTATCGATATTATATGCTTTAGTGTAAATTGTACCTATCCCACGCACAGGCTTGACCTTCTGTGGGTTCCTATATTTATTTACCAAATGTCAAATATTATACATTTGTAAATTCTATTTTAGTATATAAATTTTATTATTTTATTATTAGTATTATTTATTATTTTGATATTCTCTTGAAGAACGTATCAAGGAGGCCAGCTGCACGCGAATAGATCAAGAAATATCAAGTAGGTTACGTACAGCGCTATCTGCCCACGAATAGATCAAGAAATATCAAGTAGGTTACATACAGCGCCATCTGCCCGCGAATAGAGTAAGCAATAATGCCGAAAATTCTGTCAATACAGAACAAACATGCATACAAACAAGCATACTTATATACATACATGCATACATACATGCATACATACATACATACAAGTGAAACTAATATAAAGCGTTTGATTGAAAGGAAATATCAATTCCTTTCATCAGTAAGAAATAACATTTTATAAGAAATATTGGAAGTTTTTCGCATTTTTTGTATTAAGATGGAGAAGTATGAAGCCAAAACTTTTCTTTCTCAAAAAGTAGTCTCTCCTTAAAAATATACCTCTTTCAATTCGAACAAAATTCCTATGGCTGGGATTAAATCAAATAAGCGAATGAATGGCATTAGGTATTGTGATCGATGACCTATGTAATTTTTTTGTGTCATCGGCATCGACTGCATTGGTCATTAGCCTCGTGTCCTGGGTAGGCAATGTTAATAACTCCCCGAGCCACCTAGGGAGCTTCATGGCTATTCGCGGTCAGTTAGCCATGTAACGTTGCAGAATTATCTCAGCTTCAACTAGATAAATTCTCTCGAGAAATATATCTGGTCGACGTTGGGATCGAACTATCCATATTGGTACTGAAGAGGCAATAAGGCACGTGTCTTATTCCGAAATATCGGATGTCCGTCATTGAGAATGACACTGTTCCACGTTAGTGAAATTTTACCTCTTTCATATAGTAGGTATGTTGTGTACAATCCGTGAATTATATCTGATATTCAATTTCATAACGAATGTTTGAAGTACGAACTGAAGAGGAAAAAGTGTTTTTGTATAATTCAGTAGTTATTTTGAAAGCATTTTTTCTTTCGTGTAAATAAATGTTTATAAGGAAGTAATTGTTTCGAGAGGTCTTTTTCTTCCGGTTGGTATCTGAAAGTTACTTCTTTGCATGGTCTACACATCTTTGTGAAGAGTTTATTTTGAAATTAATTGCCCTCTTTCGTTTTTTGGAATATTCCCATATTTTTCTGTATGAAGATGGAGAAGTAGAAAGCCAAAGTCTTTCTTTCTCAAATATTAATCTATCTTAAAAAATATCCCCCTGTCAATTTATCCATATTCTAATCACAAAACACTATATGGTCGGTCGGTAGCCGGGTGGTTCGACGTGGGTGCTTTGTTCAGTCAGTCAATCTGCCGATGTGTGAGTCGATGGTTCAAGCCCCAGGCTGAATGCTCGATTTTTACTTGCTATCATCCAACCCGTGTTAGGGATCACACCTCAAAAGGTAAGACCTCGTTAGTCCTTAACTCGCACAAGTTTCGACTTCTGAGGGTTGTCGTTCGTAGAGGTGCGATAGCTGGTTAACGGAAAAAATATATTTTAAACTGTAATAAACAAAGCAATATTTATAGGGTATTATGAAATAAATTATGATTTTTGAGAGAAAATTGTTTAAAAAATGGTACTTATTGCTCAGAGATGAATTTGTTGATCAATCAATAACAAACATTGATATTCGAAAACAGTTCTTTCAATTCGACTATTCATTAAAAATTCAATAAAAACAAATGAATTTCCGTAAGTAAAAAATGTTCACAACAAAGTTTTAAATGTTTGTTTTAATAATTATTTTACTAACAAATAAAAAATATTTCGCGAAAATTCATTCATAACATATTTTTTAACGGATAAATGAAAAATACCGGAATTTTTTCACCTGATTTCTTACCTTCAAATTAAAGTCTTGAGTGTTGTGGTAAAGCACCGGAAGTAGGAACTTTTTCGTGGAAAATTTCTTCCTCTTTCAGGATCATTTTGCGTCTTTCAATTATTTGGTACAATTCTTAAAATATTGGTAAAAACCAAACCCACTTTTTTCTTGTTTACCTGTTTTTTCATAACTTTGCTTGGAACTTAAAAATTTAAAAAATTTCGAAATGCGATTCCGAATTGAATGATTTCTCAGTCATCATTTTCGGGGAAGGAAAATGGTAAAAACGTTGAAAATAAACATGTCGCTGGAATTGCAAAGGCTGTTTCTCAAATGCTTGGAACACTGCTTCGAACCAAAAAATTAAACCTACACACTTCGGCAACTTTTGATGCTTTATAAAGCTCAGATCTGACCTTCTTTGGAGTATTGTTCTCATGTATGGAGCTCTGCCCCTAAGCATATCACTGGCAACCTTGATAGTCTGGAACATCAAAGAAAGGTTGGAGATTTGTCTCTCTCCTATAGGTACCTTCACGGGAAGTGTTCAAGTGACTTAGCACATTTGATCCCACCAAGAGAGGTACATATCAGAAATACGCGACGGACTGTGGCTGCTCATCTTTTTGAGGTTCAACTCAGTGCACTTCGAACTTCACTGTTTGAGAACTCTTTCATTTGAAGAACTGCGTTTTTGTGGAATGAACTTCCTGAGAACGTTTTACCAAATGAATTTAATCTCCAGCGATTCAAATCCAATGTGAATCGCTACTTTCGCACAGGCACCGCTCTTGGAGCGCCTTAAAAATATTCATGTACTGTTTGTGTTTTGTCCTTTGAAAAGAAAAACAAAATTTGAACACAATTTGACTGATCGTTACAGCACATCCTTATATCCTCTGTAAAGCATCCTCTTTGAATATTACTGAGGTAATTTAATGTCATTGATATCAAATTACCATTACATCATTGTTAAATGAGTCTTATTGACTCGCAATTCATTTCTTTACCTAGAAGTTATCGATCGCTAAAATGAATTGCGTTGGCTGGATTATTGGAAAGAGGTCAACAGTCTGTTTATTGATGTGCTGAATATTTCATGATTGGCATTCTCCTAGCTCCTTCCGCAATATTTTCACCTAAGGAACAATTTTTAGATTCTTTTATTCATACCAAAATAGAAATCTCAATTAGAACAAGACATGATTATGGATCAGAAAACGACTTTTCTCATATTTTGTTTTATTTTATGTTCAAGTTATAACATTATGATTAAAGAACTTATTTTTAAAACAAGAAAGAGAAAACTGAACTAGAGAAGCAAAAAAAAGATGAAAAGAGAAAGGATATAGAAAAGAGGAAGAAAAAATCATGTTAATTGTTCATACTGAAAATTATACAGAAGTGTAAAATATATGAAATCAATGACTTTCTGACCAGCGATGATATATTTTTTGTAACAACACTTGAATAAAATAAATGTACTAACTTTATATTTTTGTGGAATTATTTTTATTATTTATTATTATATTTATTACTGGCTATTGGCCTCATCAGCGCGGTGAAGCTAGGTGCAGAGATGCTAACATCACCACGGAAGTCAGGCAGCAACCTGCCTGGAACAATAATCGATGCAGTTTTCTCTATTATCTTTCCAATTTTCATTCGAAAACATATGTATCTTATTTCTCATACCATAAGCTCATTTGTCTTGGTCTAAAAATCAATCACAGTAAGCCAAGTGCGTGAAGTTTTACTTCAATCTTGTAGAAAGTTAACCAAGAGTTGTTCATTTTCGGACGCGAATTGAACATTGAAATTTTCTGCTGAAATTTGTGTCAACGTATGATAGTTTTCTCCCAATTCTTCCATTTGCCTCGCCCGATCACAGTTTTCGTAACGTTCTAGTCACGCTTTCACCAGCCTCACTCCCCAAGTCAAGCGCGCGTGAAGAAGTTTTATTTCAATTAATTGGTGACCGCGGAAAATGTTATGTATTTGTCTATTTTTGTGTTTTTAGTAAAATATTTAAGTATTTCTTTCAATTGACAAACTTTTTAATTTATGAACCGATTGAAATAATTCGAACACTAAATGTTGAGTGGAGCTCACCACAATATATTATTGAAAACCGTAGCAATTAAGCCGTCTTTGAGATTAGTGCCCACAAACTCTGAAAATCAATGATTTGGGTTTTGTTGAATTAATAAAGACCTCCAAAAATAATTTTTCTCAAATATTTCCATATTGCTGAACTAGGATGGTTTGACAAACTAGTTGCCTAGTGAATATTACTGGAGTTTTTTTCCCAACACCAAACCATTATTTTAACACCTCGTAACGTGTTTCGATCACCAAGATTAAGTTGAGTTTAATCTTCCTCTTGAAGATGATCACTTGATGATCGAAACACGTGTCGAGGTGTTAAAATAACAGTTTGGTGTTGGGAAAGAACTCCAGTAATATTCATCACTACACCAAAGGTTCCAAACAGGGCATCACTAGTGGCCTAGTATCAAATATTCCGCTCTTTTGGTACAAAAATTTCGTGGGTTGTCAAAGGTTTTCGCTGTGAGTAACATTTAGCATC
The DNA here is from genome assembly GCA_015342185.1 of Leptinotarsa juncta. NCBI lineage: Eukaryota > Metazoa > Arthropoda > Insecta > Coleoptera > Chrysomelidae > Leptinotarsa > Leptinotarsa juncta. The sequence goes on along the minus strand of WOGJ01063918.1, from coordinate 7,334 downwards.
CATTTTTGAGATACCTCTATTTTTCCATTAAACTGTTTAGGAGTCCGCCCTTATACATTGATACTGCATGTTGAGTGAGACCGTACAATTCGTAATATATCTTTTTTTTTCTGATTGATTCGGCCGTTACTTGATGAATATCCATAGTAATTTCATAAACTATACCTTACCATTTGATCTCCACAAACTTCAGTTTTATTTTTTTTAAATGCCACTCAAGTTTCGCTAACACAGTAGCTTTTCCGTAATGAATAACGTTGTGATATTTAAGAAAAATAAAAATAAAGTTTGCGAAGATCAAATCGTAAGGTGAAATTTATAACATATCATTTTGAGTTGACTGACTTCTCAAATTATTCAATCTCATTTGCCTGTATGGATTCCTGTATGCCTGTTTGCCTGTACGGATATTTCAATAACCTCCAGTCGTTAACATAAGGTAACGACTCGAGGTTATTTTTATGGTTTTTTAATTTGCCACTCTATATTATAACTTGTAAAGGGTAGGAAGGATTTTCATTGATAGTGAGTAACTTGTTACTGCACAGATGTTCACGCTGCAGGTGAACACCTTTGTTTTTCTCCGGAATAAAAAAACACTGGATGAAAGATACTTCTTCGTAGCAGCATGAAATGTTTGAAATATTATTAATGCATCTTAATCTGGTATCTGGTACAAGTGAACATTTCGTTATTATTAACCACCATGAATTAGTAGAATTTTGTCTTAAATTCAATTTATAGTTTATTACGAAAACGGTCAGATATTTCTGTTTCAGACTGCCGCATTACACATTTTCCAGACTAGCAGTCCTACATCCAGCCGCCCACCATCTTCGGGATGTGATTAATGCGAGCCACAACTGTCTTTCGGAGAAAAAGTATAGATTTTTTCAGGATTCTTGTATGATTGCTTCCCGTTATGCCGCGATATAGACAGCGACGCAGGGCACCAAGGCGCAAGTCTTTGACGTCAAACCGCCTCCACACTTAGTCTGGTGTGGAAAATACAAACGAACGGGGTTGTGAGCAGTTTTCCGCGAAAACTCCGACGGGTTCAATAAACATGTCTGTGATAGCGTTTTTTTCATCAATTAGTTGAAGGATAACCACCCACATTTTCAACAACAAGTAAGACAACAATAGTTTTTAATTTATAAATTTTTTGAATGTTTTAATTTCGATTTGTCAGTAAAATGCTTCAACTGAAATAGTTAAACAATATAAAAAAACTGTATAACAGATGTAATAACATTTTGACAGCTGCCGAAACGTGTTGTCTACTTATGTGGGGAAAATTTCCTCAATGAATCGGGCATGTACATTGACGGAAAGTAAGGGAGATAGATAGAGCGATCAATAGGGTATACGAGACTTGAGATACGGTCTTTTGATCTGAGGGCTATTATGCCGAGACAAACTTTTACTGCCAGAAATAGGCTACTGGTACCGGGTGTTTCATCGGCACTATTATTTTGACCTGTATATAAAAATAATTTTTGCCTAGTCGATTTTGCTGTTTCCTAGTTCCTTCCTGAATGAGAGTCAATATCAGCAGTATGACACATGAGGATGCGGAATTATTATTCGAAATTTAGATATGGCTACGCTTTATTTGGGGCATCGGTACGAAAGATAATATATTGCAGAAACGTATTAATATGAACAAGATCTTTGATGCAGTAATAAATGAATATTCGAGTTTCTTTAAAAAGAATCATTTTGAAACCAAAATAAAAATTAAGTCTATTCGATATTGATAATAATATTCAATAATACCGTTGAGTCGAAGATAGTTACAACACAAAGAAATGAACAGTTGTTTCATGAGTTTCATTTTTTATGGTATTATGATCCTCCTCAATTAGAAAAAAATTGATTTCATTATAAAATAATAAAACAATTACCACTTCATGGAAACCATCACCAAATTACTAGCAAATTAGTATAGCCAATGAAATATTCAAATAATAGGAATGGTTTCGGAAACTAAATCCTGGAATACTAAAACTACAATTAGACTATTTAATTGAATCATGGCTGAATTGTATAAATTCAGGAATTCCACGTATCGATATTGGGACAAATTTGAAGTTTTCGAATAATTTCTTTTGCTTGCCGATGATAGACGCCATGTCATAATGAAGAATCCGAAACACTTCAGGAAAAGATAAGTGATGATCTCCTGAACGTTCAGGATTGGTGTGACACAAAACCTGTTAACAATCAAGGCAACGTCTGGTGATAAAACTTCCAGAATACTTCAATCACTTTCATTTAGTAGCCGCATCAAAACACAAAGGACACAGTAAACATATACATGGGTTTTTATGACCTCACATAATGACAAAGAAAAAGAATACAGTCAGGTTATTGAAACATCTTTTACTATAAGACACTTCATATCGAGATAGTGGGGTGGCACAATGTTTCTTCTAGGCCTATCCTTTAAATATTTATATTATCAACAGTAGATGACTTGACAAGTATCTTGATCAGGAACTTCATCGTCTTTTGTCATCTTCACATTTGAATATCACTGGAGTTCTATTCCAACACAAAACATTTATTTTTAACACCTCGATACGTATTTCAATCACCAAATGATCATCTTCAAGAGGAAGTTTAAACAGTTTAAATAGTGTGATCATCTTCAAGAGGAAGATTAAACAGTTTGAACAGTTTAATCTTCTTCTTGAATATGATCACTTGGTGATTGAAATACGTGTCGAGGTGTTAAAAATAACGGTTTGGTATTGGGATACAACTCCAGTAATATTATTTACTACATGAAAGGTTCCAAACAGTGCATCACAAATCTATGCATTTGAATCAACTTGCGGAAGAAGTCTAGTTCAATTTTTGATAATTGTTTCTCACTAGCATTTTCGCTATCTGGATACAATTGGTTCTCCTTGAAGCTATCCTCTACAGTATTCTGAATATCATCAGAAACACATATATTTTTCCTTATTTGATTTGTAACGTTTGGATGTATTAACTTGCAGAAATAAACCCCATACAAACTTTCCTATTCAGATTTCTGTAATTTTTTCACCAAACACTCTGCTTACCTACAAAATTTTTCTTCTTCTTACTTCTGCTATTTAGGATGCGTTTTTTAATCTTATCATTGTTTTGTATACCTTTCGATGAAAGTAATTCTGAACGAATACTGAATATTAATATGAAAATAATAAATGTTACTGGAGTTTTTTCCCAACATCAAACCGTTATTTTAACACCTCGATACGTGTTTCGATCACCAAGTGATCATCTTCAAGAGGAAGTTTGACTCAGTTTGATCTATCTCTTGAAGATGATCTCTTGGTGATCAAGATACGTGTTGAGATGTTAAAATAATTATTTGGTGTTGAGAACAAAATCCAGTAATATTCATTACAACACCAAAGGTTCCAAACAGTGCATCACAAGTATGAAAATAACACTTAATAAAGAATCCATTTATCTTTTTAGTAAAAAACCTTTTTTTTCCGTTTTATTTTTAACAGTTCTCATTGCGTTTTCCGCAAGTCATTAGTAAACTATGTTATTCAAAACTATGTTATTCATCATGAAAGCTTAAGGCCAATATCGGTATTAACACGCCTGAAATGAAATAGTTATTGTATACTAAAACACGTACTGCGATTTTGTAAATTGTTCAGTGAAAATCTCACACTGGAGTGTTACTTGAATACTCCATAGAATAGAATAGAATGGAAAGGTATTAATACTGAACAACAAACAGAATGGCTTCCACTTACATGATGCACAGTATTTTTAAAGTTCCTTACAGAGTATTCATTGAGTACCACTGATACAGTTAAAATCGATATAAAATTATAACAATGTGAAACAATAAATAATGTCAATTCAGACATATTTGAGCATTCGAAGGAGTTGTTCCTCTGTAATACTGCATATATATCAAGTTCACAGTTCCCCACCATTTCGTTAACGGTTTCGAGACATTGTTGAAGAGGAGACAAATTTTTTGAGACACAAAATAGATTGTTACGTTTTCTCAGTCTTACATCAGGTACAATAAAATAAATAGTTTAGATAATTTCAGGTACCTTCAGTTTTCTAAAAATGTTGAAAACAAAAATCACTTCCGAGGACTCAAAGCGGTCTCTCTATGGTTGCATATTAAATTCTTGGACTGGACTTTTTCTATAGTATCAGTACAAAGGTCTTTGTATTTCAAATGACACAACCATATTCCAGTCATTGACAAATAACACGAAAAAGATAGGTTTCAATATCGAGCCTTGCGGAACCCCCGAAGTAGTGGTGAATTCGAAGGAAGATACGTTGTTGGATAGATAGCAGTAAAAGAAATCAAGTGTGTTGTTTGAGAAACTGAATGCTTTTAATTTCAGGATCAAAACCTCGTGTTTAACTATGTCGAATGCCTTGGCCAAGTCAGTGTATATTTAGGTGTATTTGATAGCCATTTTTCATTTCATCCGTAACAAAGTTACTAAATGCGCATAAATTGGTAATAGTAAATTTATTACGGATAAAGCCATGTTTCGACAAAGTTGGTGAGACTGTTATAGGTCTGTAGTTTCTTACATTGTTCTTATTGCCGCTTTTGTGTATGGGGGTAACTCTGCCAATTTTGAGAAAGCTTGGAAAACGATTTTTTTTCACAGAAAAATTGAATATCAATGTCATTGGTTGTTTCAACAAGTCACAGTAAGCCTTGAAAAAGTAGGCTGGAATGCCATCGATTCCAGTGACTGCTTTGGGTTTCAGTGTCTTAATAGCATTTTCAACCTCTTGTTCCTTGATACCACCAATTCCAATGATATTCACCGCTATTCGTGAAAGTTGATTTGAAGAAAGTAGCAAAACCGCCTGCAATATCCTTATCATTAAATAATTCATCATTATCATAAATCAATCTGTTAGCAACAGCACAGTTTTTTCAACGTTCCTTGATATATGCCCAGAATTTTTTTCGATCGCTCTGTATGTCTCCATATATTTCTTTTATATAGGATTCATAACACAAATTATGCGAACGTTTCACATCCATTCTGAGTTCGTTGATTTTTCTTTATAATAATAAGCTTTTTGACTTTTTTTCATCATTTCGAAAAAGTGTTCCTTAAATTTAATTTTGTGCGTGAGTTCTTTTGAGAACCATGCGGGAAATCGATTTTGGATGAAAGTATTTTTTTCCAAGCATTTCTCAAAAACGACCTTCAGGTAATCATAAAAATTATCCACACTTCCGTCGACATTATATATCCATACATAGAATATCTATTCACGAAAATTGAGATATCATTCTGTAGAGCTCCACAAAGTTTCCTATCCTGATGTCATATGCAGTAACGTGCTCACCTTCGAAGGATTCTGTTACTTGTTGAAAATTGACAGTGAATATTATTTCGAGAGCTTCCGTGAAATTCGTTAATATTCAGAAAACTGTTCATATAGAGATGAATTTAAATGATGTGATATTATTGCCCGATACGTCTACTGTTGATAACTCACCATATCTGAAATTTTCTATATATGTATTGTATCTACACATAGAGAAGGATAACACTTCAGATGTCTAAAAACTAACATTTCAAAAACATTTTTAACATTTTAAAACGAGAATCTCCGAACAAAAGAAGTTTAGAACTGAAGAAGACCAATTCCACCTATACGTGCCACCTTTTAAAGAGCAATCACGATTTCAACATTAACTACAATATACTCCATACAGAAAATAAAGACATAAATTGAACCTGCTGGAGTCCCTGAAAATAATTTAAATTACCTATTGATTGAACAACGAGAGATTAACTACTCACTGTTTTCATAATACCAATAATAACTACTCATCTTTTTTCATAGTGCCAATTAGTTTATTCATATTTACAATTAGGCTGCTGTCCAACATTTGAGATTGTAGTGGTTCCAAATTCTTCCTGTTACCTCATTTACCAATAACCAATTAAGTAAGGTAACAAATACTGTTGTATGTGAAAATTTCATACCAGTGTGTATATTACATATTACTACCGATGAAGCTGCAGTGTTAGAGAAATTTGTGAAAATTGCTTGATTATTATCATGAAAAGCACTAAGAATATGAAATTCTCTACCAGCTATATACTGATACAGTTTAGAAATACACTGAACAGGTTTCTTTAATTATCATTCAATATTCCCGATACGATTCAGTTAACACGTTAGGAATGTATCAAATAGTTTTTTCGGAACCGTATGGCATAACATGTAAATATACATCACCAATACCATATTTACTCGCATCGCATGCTAAATGAATAGTTATTAAAATCATAATGTATTGAAATATCATTAGTCATAAAGTCAGATGAAAGCGTTTCGACAGTTTTATCCCAATTGAATTTCTTGCTTTCACCTGTCAAGGTATATAATGGCATTAATTTTTATGAAATATTTTTAAATAACTTTGAATGCTAGTTTAACACTCCTGAAAGGTTCTCCTAAAGAGGCAAACTTGGTTGGTGAAACGCGCATTGTGGTGTTTGGGAAAAGTAATTGTTTTATGTATTTCACGACAGAGGTTCCTGGAACCTATTGTGGATTTCTTATTTTATTGACAAATATATCAACTCATGAGTGGCGCCAAATATGGGGCCGGAACCAGATAAAGAATTATTATAAAACAGGAACAAAACTTTTGCAGGTCATGAATGAATATTGAAACTCAAGGTTCTAACAAAACTTAAAACCTTTCCAAATACAAATGAATTTTCAAATAAATTCAGAACCCTCTCTGGGGTTTTCTAGAAGCTTCCAAATTGTAGGAAGTTGGCACAGCAAAATATATTTAGGAAAGATACTTCTGTAAATATCTATTCATGTCTGTAATGTGTAATAAATCAATTTGTTTCTGAATTCATCATGGAAATCCATGCTGATATAGGACATTCCGGGGCTCACATGGAAGGGGAAGGGGTATTTTTCATTATTCAAATCTGAAATGGTATCGTGTACTAGTTTGTACATTCAGATTAGCTTTGGGTGTGCCAAGTGCAAGATTTATTATATTTCAGAATGATATTTTCTTGAAACTGAATAATTGTTTGAATCCTTTGGTGTGAGGATCTACATCAATTATAAAATTTGAATTCATTGAACTATTTGTTGAACGTTTGTCACGCATCGAATTTTTGCTGGAAATATCTCTTTCCAAGAATCAAAAGTAGAAGTTACAGATATAATATCCACAGTTAGAGAATATAGTATAATTTGACATTTCCTATTCCTATTGTATCCATCTCCTATTGAATAGAAAAAGATGTGTGAATACACATCTATTTTGTTTTTTGCAAATT
>WOGJ01063570.1:0-13022 GCA_015342185.1 Leptinotarsa juncta | reverse complement strand
ACACGTGTTTCGATCACCAAGTGATCATCTTCAAAGAGGAAGATTAAAACTGTTTTAATCTTCCTCTTTGAAGATATATATTGCATGCGACAAATCAAATAAAACATTATATTTTCTCACACTCACATGTACCGCCCAACATGTTTCCGGCAAAACCAAAAAATATCGTCGCGGAGATTATAAAATCGGTCGGACGGTAGACGGGTCGAAACCTGTCTGCTTGGAAACTGTTCGGCAACGGAAGAATGTGAACGCCGGTGGCATATTTCTATTTATGACATATATTTTTTATGACGGAATGTTTCGTACTGCGCCGGAACTGTGACATGACGGGACTGATGTGTTGGAATCGACCTTTAGGCATCTTTCTAAACCCATCTTTTTTCATGCTCCAACCTAACCTATAAGTTTTATTTCAGGTTAGGGTTAGTTAGAAACTTTGATAGTATATTTCAGAAATAACTTAATAGGTATATTTATATATGGCTCCGACTAAAAATAAACTTCGCTCAAGAGAGCCCAGAAACTCTGGAATGGATTTATCATTCAAAAAATATTTTAACCTGGTTTTCGTTAAGAAACTAATATTTGATCCAAATTACTTGTCACCAGTGTGTTGGTTACTACTTATTTTTGAAACATTCCTGAACATTATAATCATAGAAAAAGTAAAGTATACGGAAATTGATTGGATAGCTTATATGCAAGAAGTTGAAGGATTTCTAAATGGAACACTGGACTATAAAGAATTGAGAGGTAAATTTGAAAAAAGAGACTTCCCATTTAATAAGTTCGAAAATTTCAGGTGATACTGGACCGTTAGTCTATCCAGCTGGATTTGTGTATATCTTTTCCATTCTCTATTATATAACATCACAAGGAAAGAACATATATTTTGCACAATATATATTTTTGGTATTTTATTTGCTACAGACATTTCTCATTCAGCGCATTTTCAGGAAAACTTTGAAACTTCCACCTTACGCCTTAGTTCTAACTACTTTAACCTCTTACCGAATACATTCAATATTTGTATTACGGCTCTTTAATGATCCCATAGCTGTACTTCTTTTCTATGTCAGTCTCAACTTGTTCTTATCTAACAAATGGCTGCTGGGTAGTGTTTTTTATTCTTTGGCAGTGTCTGTCAAAATGAACATTCTCTTGTATTCACCCTCTTTGCTTATGGCATATTTAACAAACTTGTCATATTCACAAACATTTTACAATTTGTTAATTTGTGCCCTCATCCAATTAATTTTAGGAACTCCATTTTTATATGGCAATATATTTTCATATATCAAAGGTAGTTTTGATTTTGGTAGAATTTTTGAACATAAGTGGACAGTTAATTTTAGATTCCTACCACAAAATATTTTTGAGGATCGTTTTTTTCATCTTCTCTTATTGGTCCTTCATATATCTTTGTTGATTATCTTTACACCGCATTTCAAAAGGTATTTGAGTAGTTATGCTAAGTTGAATATGGTAACTGCACACTTAAAGTCTCAAATAAAAATAGAAAAGAAGAAACACAAGCTAGAAAATGAGAAAATGACCAAAAATCAAAAACAGTTCTTGGATTCTTTTGAAAAACAATTGAAAAGTGGCAGTGGCAGTAAAGTCGAAAACGTTTATGATGAAAGTTCTAAAATAGAAAATAATATGTCAAAAATCAGTCAACTTTTTGTTTTGCCTTTTTTCATAACAAATTTTATTGGTGTTGCTTGTGCAAGATCTCTACATTATCAATTCTACAGCTGGTATTTTCATAGTTTAGTATACTTAGTTTTTTGTACAGGGTTCAGCAAGCAATGTTCATTTCTATTATTAGGTCTTATAGAATATTGTTGGAATGTGTATCCCAGCACAAACTTTTCAAGTATTTTATTACATATTTGTCATTTCACAATATTATTCGGATTGTATAGAAATATAAGAAAATAATACTTTCATTGCATTTCATTTCTGCATACCCATCCCATTTAATTTTGTGATAGGGAATAGATATGTTGATAAAAAAATATTATCCTGGCATAAATCAAAGGATTTAATGAAATATTTTGAAACAATCCAAAAACATCTAAAAATTTATAAAGATACAAAATGGCATCAAAATTTAGATATGAATTAACTACAAAAATTTTATTGGCAAATAAGAGGGAAGGCAACAATAATATTCCTTTATTAGTTTACCATATAAAAATTAAACCACAAAGAATAAATGTTTCAACATTCTAAACTAAACAAGACAGGTTATCAGATGAGTAACATAAGTATTATCAAGAGTCTCCATCTTTGATTAGTTTTGAATAATTTCTCCTATTTCTAAGGAACTGGTAAACTCTTATTATAATGAATGGTGAAACTTGCTGGGTTTCGCAAAGTTCCCACACTCATTAAAATATATTGAATATTTTACATCACTACAAAGTTATATAATCTTTGAGTTGTGATAGCGTATCTACATCAACACAGTGTAATAGTTGCTGAAACTGTTCCATGCCCACTTGGTTCCTCAATTCACATAACTGCGATTGAAGATAATCCTTCAAAATAATTGTGTGAACAGGATCTGACAAAACAAGTCGCCTTTTTCTCTGATCGTGATCAGTTTCATAGTAACCATCTCCATCCTCATCGAAATGACTGGGGCTCTGACCTTCTCTTATTACCAAAGAATCAATCATTTCTCCATTATCTTCAGCTTTTGTAATATCGTTGAGAGTCTCTAAAACGTTCAACATTATTAGTCCAAACCTTTCTAAAACAGGTCCACTTCGAGTAGTTAACAAGTTAGCTAGGGCCAATCCTAACAGTTTTCTGTGATCCGGTTGAGCCACATTTCTCATTTTGTCCAGCCAGACATCTAAAATTTTACCTAAAGTTACTAAATCTGATTCTTTATGTGCTTGGGCAAGGGTAACTAGCACTCTAGTAAATACTTCATGTGATGATAGTAACACTCTTGACAGAGTACAAAGAAACATAGTCATTACTAATGAATAGTCTTCAGCACAATATATTCTCTCAAATATTTTTGGAAGGATAGGAAGCACTGTTTCAGCTCCTAAAACTGGTGAAGCTCGAATGAAAGTTTCAACAAGCCTCATCAACATTACAACTCCTTCATTTTTAAGGTCAGATATCATAGCGGCACACACTTGCATGATCTGAATACCACTTGTACGCATAACAAGTTCAGGAGCCAACAAAAGATGGACCAGACATATAACTAAACTCTGGCGCAAGGTCTCTGTTGAGTACTCTAATAGGGAAGGCATATTATTGAATATTCGCATCAATTCGTTAGTCATAGTGGGGGAATACTCCAAAACTGTCAACCAGAGATCAAGAGAATCTTCCAGTAGATATACTATAGCATTATGCGATGTGTCAGTACCAAGTTGAATAATGGGTAGCAAAAAAGGATTCAGTTCAGGTTTGACACCCCCTAAAGATTTAACTAGTTGTACCAATGTGGAAACTATAGCACATCTGAGCATGTTATGCTCTTCAGATTCTTGCCACAGGTGTGGCAGATATTGAACAAGAGAATCCAGTTGAAGATGTGTTGTGCTGCCCATTCTCTCCAGTAGGAGTGTCATGACGTTTAACACTTGCATCTTTGTGTCACATTCCTTTGATTCTTTCAGCAAGGCAAAGAGAAGATTGAAGGCATCAAACATATAATCTTTGAACTGTTCTGAGTTGAACTCAAAGTCATCGATTGCAAACCGTAAAGTGGATGCAGCAGTCAGTCTCACAGCCATATCTTCATCGGAAGATAATAAATTATTAATACAGTCATACAGAGCTGGTCTAAGTTCGCTAGATAATTTAATACCAGTCCAACGTCCTATTAATGAAAGTGCTCGTCTTCGAATAACCCTATAATTGTTATGTTTAATCTTCAACTCCTGGAGAAGAGTGTTCATGAACCATCCATCAAAGTCAATTTCGTCATATAAATCAAAAGCACATAAGCCGACGGCATTATATACGGCATCCTTTTTTAAAATAGCTGGCATATCTTCTGGAGAAACTAATATGTTTGTATCTGCCACCATTTGTAGTAGAACAGGGATCAAATACTCTCTATATTCATGAAAAATCGTCACAAAAACTGTATCAATGCTGGGTCTCAGACTGTATTTCCAACTATCCCCACTTTCATCATTTGAAAATTCTTCAGGCTCAGCATCCCATAAATCTAATTCATCTTGGGTTAAAATAAAATAATGACCCACTAATTTCCTACACATGTCAGACACTGTTTCTGGTTGAAAAAACATCAATTTCATTTGATGTGCACGTAACGTTTCCGGATGTTTTGTTTTTTCTATCATTTTAGCAGCCTTGAATTCCACACATAATAAGATATTTTTAATAATGTTCAAACACTGTATAACAAATCTCTCAAATATTAAACTGATGCCTTCGTCAGTGAAGAGGTAATAAAATGTGAATTCCAAACTGGGTTGAATAAAGTCAATAAATGAAAACGGATGCATGTCCAAAACAGACAGCAATACCTTAGTGAGGTGTATTATGAATTTTTCACAGAGTTCCAAAACATAAATTCCTCTTCCCTTCAGCTGTTTGCGGCACTGAATAGCAGTTTTTGCCTTTTCAAAAACCACCTTCATGAAAGAGACACAATCTTGATTTTCGTGGGGTTTGTAGAAACCAAAAACTGTCAATTTTCTCAGAATCCTGAGAGTAAGCAGTGACTTTTCTAAATTCAAGGTTATATCCTGTGTACTAGCATTTTGAAGGATGTCTTGAACAAACGCTTCAGTATAGTTATTCCACATATTCAAAATGAATGTATATATGCTCAAGGTGAGTTCATGAAATAGCCTTCGATCAGCTGCCAATCTCTTGGATGAAATTGCTTTCACGACATGGTGTAACGTTAATAACGATCTATGTTGAATAAGGCTATCAGGATTTCCAACTGCTGCTAGAAGTGTGGGAAAAAGGTCCGGCCACTCCTTTGGATAATCAAGACGAGCAATTTTTGAAATGAGAACTGCTTTCTGCACTGCAATCTGGCTGATTGGTTCAGTGAAATTAGTCAACAACCCCTGTCTGATATTGTGTTTTTCTTCTTCAGATATAGCGTTTGGAGCATTTCTTCTCCAATATTTGTCAACTCCATTTTTCATGTATAGTACAGCTATCCACCTCACATTTACATCAAATGTATGGTTAGATATTACGTTTTGTAATACAGCATAGAATCCAGGCTGCGTTTCCCATTCCTTCAGCTTAGCTTCTGCTGGTTTGAGAATTTCAGGATTCTGACTAGATGCTCCCTGGAGAACTTCTAAAACTAGAACGTGAGTCGACTCCATGTTCATTTGATATTTACATTGGAGTAACTACAATGGTAGTATTTCAGTGCACTAGTAAATATATCGTAACCAATCTTGTGAATAAACAAGTCTCTTAGTTTCCAGGATTATTTAATCGATTCTGTAGCTGTGCTAGTCCAATGGTTCCAGTTTTACACCTGTTTCATGCTCAACATATGGCTCCTGTTTAACTCTTTTAAGTGAGGGTTTCATATCTTCATCATCATCATCATCGTCATCAACTGAAAGACAAAGAAAATTATTACAATTAGGTTTTATTATTTGCATTTCTTAAAAAATGTTTCCATGTTCCATTATTTGTGTTGGGTGAACAAATGATTCTTTTGTTCTTTTACAACTATCAAAAATTCATGAGAAAAGAACAAACTTCTATACCACTTTGTTTTCATAATTTGAAATGTTGAAGTACATATAGAGTTTATATATGATTCATATTATTATTTTGTCTTGAGAACTTTCGAGATTAATGTTATTTCTGGATTTTTTGGATAATAACTCTGCCAACATGTTCTATTCATATTAGAAAAACTGAATAACTTATTTTCATAAGATATCTTCGTGGTTTCTTTAAGAAATTTACTGTAGAGATTATTCTATTTACTTTATGAAAAAGAGACAATCTATTAGTAACAACAATGATGAATTCAAAAATATAAAAGTCAGCAGAATCATAAATCATAGTCATAATCCGTACCAGAACAAAAATGTATTTATAAATATAATTAAGAAAAGATAATGAAACTTTCTATGTTTTTACCACTTTTATTTGTAACTAACGCTACTGCAGTTTCGTCCTATAAGGACATTTTCATAAACATACATAAATCTTTTCTTCATTATGATTTCCTATCACGTAGTAACGGCTACATTCATCAATTCATAAAAATATAAGATTTTATTTCTAACTAGAAATGAGATATTCATATTGTATACCTATTCTAGGTACTTGCAAAACATTCTGGTATAATATGAATCAGAAGCATACATTTCTCGATGATTATTTCGTTAACCAAGTTGTCATTATGAGGATTATTTGTTCACTAATGTTCCTAGCTAGTTTAGAAAAAACAATAATTTTTTAGAGGTGAAGAGTATTTTGCTGAGGAAAAGCTAATTTCTTGAGAATTACATATAACATATATTCAAGTATTAATCAATAACTCTCTTCTGTTACTTCAAATATCAGTATTTTCAATTTCTCCGGCAGACACTGAATTTGTGTTTATGTAATATTGTAATAAACATTGAAACCGGTGCAAATGCAATTTTGATAATCTCTATAAGAATTTTAAAATGCCAACAGATTTTTTGGTTAAATTAAGCTCTGAAAAAGTATTGACTAATTAATAACTTTTTTGTCATGAATGACTGTTGTATCAATTCACTACAAACGGATTTAGAGTTGCCTCACATCATGAATTTCATAACTTTCATGTTTTCTGTAGATTAACCACCTATTGTTTGAGTAAACTAAGTTAATAATAATTTCCGGGTATATTGAATCTGTTGTGGGGAATGTGAGATGCCGAATCTATTGGATGTAGTTCTTCCCAAATAACAGATCAAGACAATATTCGTGGTGAAGTTTTCAGCACCAGATGAGATGGATATCATTCGAAAAGAGGAGGAAAAACTAATAAAATATTGAGAGTGAAAAATATTGAAGAAATGTTATGATGTATAATATTTCAGGAACAAACCAAAATGGAAACTTTTTAATTATTCTTGTAGATTTGAAAAAATAGAAAGAGTTAAATGGCGAGTAGGACTGAAATTGAAAATTAATAATGCATTTTTTGCAATGTATATGAGGGCTAGCTCCCAAAAATTTGTAAAAACTAAAGATACGCTCGAATGGTCTCTCAACAGATAATTGGCAGGAAGCACCAAACTGACTAACTTCACTACATCAATAATTTGATTTCCAGAGCACCTAAATACAATTTTTTTGATATGATTTCATTTGATTCTGGTCAATCAACAGGAAACATCAAAGGGATAAAATTCTTGAACTGGGAAAGAAATGTAAAATGAGTCTTTTAAAAAGTATAAAGCATAATAACAAAATGTGTCCATAATAAATCTCAGTCAATAACTCATATCTAGAGTTGAAGAAAATTGATTGCATTTATTTCGACAGCTTTGATTCTCTTGAAAACAGTAGAAGTATATCAAGTCTTCCTTGAAGGTTATAATTAAATGGTAGGCCATTTCAATCCAACAAAAACGGGTAGTATGGTAAATGTGTAAATCATAATTCTTTTTGATTTAGTATAAATTTCTGAAACTATTTATATTGGAAACTGCATGCCTGATAAGACACATTAACAGCTTTGAAGCCATCCAAAAGAATTATAGTATTCTGCAGGCAGAAAATACAAAATTTCCTATTGCAGCCTCAAATCTTGTGAAATACTCTTGTTTACAATGGTTTTAAAATTTATAATAATCTACCACTGGAAATTAGGAACATTAAAAGCTCAACAATCTTCAAAAAAGCATTGAAAACTTTACTGAGTGAGAAACATACCACTGCTTTGCTGACTTCTTTAATGAAACATTCTATAGCAATACTAAAGTCATGTTAGTGTAATCACCCTGGTCTGATGTAGTATTTGATATAACATACCTTCATTCATTATTTTCTGACTAACTTATGTTTTGTTGTATGGCTCATTTTGATTTATTTTGGTTTATCTTGTGACTGATGTGTTTTATTATGTGTATATTTTTTTTAAACTTCTGACATAAGAAACACTGTGTCAATAAAAATTTTTTGTTTTTCAGACAATAAAAAATATTTCTCTCTATCTCTCTCTCTATTTTCAATTAGTAATGGGCATATTTAGATTAATCGATTAGTTGGTATCTTGAGTATTTTAATAATCAAATGAACATTTGTTAGAATAGTACAGTGACATGAAGTATGGATATATAGACAATTCAAATACTCTGCGAGTCCGCCGAACTATTTTTTAGTAACAACTCAGGTAGTTTGAATACAAATTATTCGAGATGTTAAAAAATATGTACATACAAACATATATTTGCCAGCATTACCAAAGAGTCTCAATTATTTTTATATTTCAAGGTAGTTCAGATATTCAGTTTTTTAAATTGGATTTGTAATTTATATTGAATATATTAGAATTTGTTCAAGATAAATTATTATTGCCGCTCATTTATTTATTATACATTAAAATTGTTAGGAATATTTTTTTCAATAGTATATTATAAATACTCTTAGTTGAACCAGAAGGTCTTTCAGAACCTATTGACTTGATTTTTTAAGTATTGAATTGTCTGTATCTACAGCATTATAATGCTACAACACTGAATAAGCAAACATTGAATAACCCTTTATTCACTTACAACTCAAAACACAGGTAGCAAGCAGTTCAATTAAAATCATATTAACTCAGACCAACTATTCGATTATTTTTCATTCCAACCTTCTTCATGATCAGAACATATTGAATCATCTAATCACTAATTTCAATCTACTTTCAAGGAGATTGAAGCTGTTTATATAAACACTGTCATTGAAGGTGTGAAGATAACTTCAAATTCATAATCAACTTACCAGCAGGAATCACAAGTTCTCTTTGTTTTTTCGTCAGGAAATAATTCAATGAAAGACAGTTATCACAACAGCGTTCTTTTCTAGTTTGGTCTTTTTCATACACTAATAGGCATTGAGCATGTTTCCAATATTCTGTCTTCACTTGTGAGGCGGTTTTATTTGTTCTGTGAAAATTTCTATTTCCTAAACAAGTGCCAAATCTACAAAAAAGAAATAAATAGATCATTTTATTTTGTATATATAGTTGCTTACCTTCCAAGAGTTGATAAACACTCTTCTAAATCGACTACACTGTTTATATCACTCGTATTCAAAATCTTGTCACTCAACTTATTATATCCAACATAAACTTCAAGCTCTAAATAATTACTCAAAATCAACTGTTTTTGTAAGCTAGCAGGACCACTGTGTGACAATTTTATTTCTATAAAAGCGATTCGATCATTTGATACTACGATGCACCAATTATCTGGTTTTATCTGTTTTGCAAATTTACAAACTTCTTTGAAAGACCACCCAATATTGTTCAAGTCTTCAGAATCATTATTATCTATTGACATTTTATTTTAGATGACATCTTTCGTAATTAAAGAGGTTATTTTAAGATATTCTTCTTCTCATAGTTTTCAAGAAGAGAGAGTAAGGGCTAGTTCATGTTGGAATGAACATTGCATAAAAAGTGTGATTTAAAATGGCGTCGTGTTTATCGTAAAAAAGTTGAAACAATTTTTTTTTTGCGATTTCCGCAAAATTTTATACGTCAACGTACAATGAGGTTATATTACTATTTTATTTAACTCTCGTTTTTTAAGTCCATACATCGAAATTGAATACTGAAATGGACGAATGTGTCAGGTTGTTCAAATTATATCAACTTTACCATATATATAAAGCTTCATTGAGAAAACCTTGTAGTTATATGGTGTGTGAAATATTTTCAAAAATAGAAGAAAATATAGAAAATATCACAACCTAATGGCAGTAACGTTAAGATAAGTGGTTTGAAGACACGCTCCTATCAAACAAAACTTGAGAAAATTGTTAGTCCTATTTTCTGAAATGATGGGATCTGCTCCTAAAAGTCGTAATTCGTATGAGTCGTATGTCATCACTCAGGTTCATGTAATATAATTTAAAATTCAACAATAAAATCCCTAGATATTGCCCGCTTCAACATGAACAGGTTATTTTGAAAATTGGGCCAAATTTGCGGAACCGCAAAAATATTATCGCAATCGTTCTAATATGAACTGGCCTTTATTGTGGGAGTATGATGTACTTATTGAGAGCAAAATATTTTGAAACTTGAGATATATGCATGTTATATATTCTAAGCTACGATACAACATGCATGTTTACTACTGCAACTTGACTCTTGTGTTTGGGAGGGGAAACTCTCGACAACGGTATTTGTTACCAATGAAGTTATCGTGTCTACGGAAACGCAGAAGGGCCGCGTATTTTCATTTTTTGTTTCTTGGAGATTCCGACTACAAACTCAAAATATTTAAATATTTATTTGTCGGAAATACTAACCAATTCACACGTCACACCACTACCAATAAAGATAAATACCAAACGCTGTCGAATATTTTCTAAAATTCCAAACTGAAACTTTGTTTTAATTTATATAATTCGGCTTCTCCGAGCAGTCTTTTATAATTCATCAAAGAGGTTTTGGATAAAGACCAAAAAGCTGTTTTTACCAAATTCAGTATTTATTTGGGAATATACACCATACATATATGCTGAATGAAACTCAACCTAAATCTACGTTAACCCATAATTGAAACTGAATAAAAATATAATGTATACATTCGAAAACAAAGACATAAATGTATTCAACTTTTATTATGTAAAAGTTACATGTTCAGCTTATATGTGATATTCAAAGTAATTTAACTAAAATTTCAAACTAAACTAATATTTTTTTATTGCACAGTAGTTTTGAAGAATAGAATGACAGACTGGCCAACATAGCGAGCAGATCTAAGAAACGAATTTTCCTCAGTTTCAATTCTCGATGAATTTTTCCTAACATCCATCTTTTTCAATTTTTTCACTGGTTTCGTCACATTTTTGTTTTTCTAAGATGTATTTCCTCTCTCTCTTTTTAATTCGATTCAGATATATCCAGATTCTTCTTTCAATCACTTCCCGTTTCCTTTGTTTTTTCAACCTTCTTCTCTAACATTCTTCTTAACATTTTTCTTTGCCGTCAATTCGGTTGCAAATTTCTTAGTCACATTTTTTTGCTCTGATATCCTTTGTAGTGCAGAAATATTGATACCACTGAAAATATAATTCATTTTCAGGCATTTTACTCAGGTAGCAATTCATCCAAATGCTTTTCCTTCGATTCGGAAATTGTTGGCGTGAGGTTTTTGAGTGAAACTTTTTGTGAGAAAGAAATAATGTCTTGATTTCTGGCACTCTTGATGTAACATAATTTAATTTCATCAGAAGGTTCTTCAAAGTTATTTTTGAATTTTATGTTTGAAGTGAATGTTTTTGCATATTCTAGATGTTTGATTTTTGTGTACGGTATCTAATTATAAGAATATCTCCCTGGAGACATCTGGTAGTTCAAGTAATCCTAAAGGACCATTTGAACGTTTGTAAATTTTAACTTTCAGGGTTATGGAGTTTTAAAAATATGCCGGAGGGGAGCCAGGGAATTCCAAATATCCAAATTTTTCATGTATCTTTCGGTACAACTATGGGATGCATCTACTTTTCGTACGCTACTATGTCCGGTTTCCCCAAATTTTTAAATTATGAACGGATTGACTCACTAAATAGTGAAAATCATACAATAAACGGTTTTTATACGGATTTTACTCAAGTGTCGGTCAGTTCTATTCAATTATATTTCGTTGCATTTTTTTCGATGGTGTGTCAGACTACTCCATTTCCGGAGTGCTTCGTTATCGTTAAAATTGTTATCTACTTGTTTTTGAATGAAAATATTTTTCTGAATTTCCAAAATCCATTCAAAATCCTCTGACTTATAACAACTACATTTTCATTTCCGGTATACGTAGTGATTCGCCATTATCATTTATATCTGTAAATTTCAAAGACAAAAGTTTTCTTCTGGTGCCTCCCAGGATTCTTTTTTTTCTGTGACGATTTCCTCTTTTTCACTTTCTAGGTGCTTTTTTTCTCCTCATTTTGACCTTCGCCTTCCAGATAGTCATGATTTACTTGTTGTTTTGAATCCTTTTGTTTTTTCTCTGAGGAAAACAGAATGCTTTCTCCGATTTCCGTAGAAAAATTCCAGTCATTCAATTCATAATTACATGGTATATTTTCTTTGTCACTCTCAAGATCTTCTGGAATCACATTGAGTCAGATGTTGAGATTGAAATGATGAATAATAATGCTATCAATAAATGTTTTTATACTTCCAAATAAACATTATTTTTGCTTCTCACACCACTGCACTAACCAAACACACAAAGATCTAAACACACTACCTACTCTATATCTTTTAACACCAATGAAACTCTATATATATTTTCATTTTACTTTGAGGACATTGACCACCATAATACTGACGTAACTAAAATGCCATCAGCTGGGAGCGCGGTGCTTGATCAATGTCGTGAACTAGACTGATTTGAAATATTCATTATTATTTTCTTTTTTTGCATTTTTTCCATCATCTATTCATCTTCATTCTTTCATTAATTTTTATTGTTCACATATTTTTTAATATCTTTTTTACTCAACTATCTCATTGGAATAATTCGATCGTAGTATTTTTGATACTGTCAATCATTCTTCTACATATTTTTCAACTTTATATTTCAAATATTCCAAAAATGGTAATACCAATAACATTAACAAACATTTCTGATAGCATACATGAGAAATAAGCTATAACTAGGCTGTAGTACCTCTGTATCGCAGGTCTAGAACCTCCCTCCTTAAAAATAGTGTTTAACTCCTCGTCGCACGGTGCTCGATCATCTTGAGTTTAAACAGGTTTGGAGCCTAGCCCCCCTACCCTTGTAACTGTTGTTTGTCAGGAGGACAAACGGGTCATAACGAAT
>WOGJ01063436.1:0-13506 GCA_015342185.1 Leptinotarsa juncta | reverse complement strand
CATTACATAATTTTGATATTCAGGTCGTTCAAATGAAAACATAGCTGATAAAATGGATTAGACTTTCACGGCTGAGGTTTTCAGTGTCATTACGTATCGAGTTTGAAAGCCGTGAATTTTTTGAATTTCCTCCTGACGTTTCGCTGGCTCGAGTGGCTACCTTCTTCAGAGGTTCAACCATCATGGCTTGCTGTCCGATGACTATACGAAGCCTAAAAGTAGTCATCAGACAGCAAGCCGTGATGGTTAAACCTCTGAAGAAGCCAGCCACTCGCGCCAGCGAAACGTCAGGAAGAAATTCCAAATATCCACGGCTTTCAAACTCCAAAAACAGTGACACTGAATATAGATTTCCTTTAAGTACTTTAAGTACAATATTTAATTGAATTAATATAATATTTTCTTTGACAGAAAACGCATTATTCGGTAATGATCGCATCGCAAATTTGAATTTTAACACGCCACCGCCACGGCCGCCATGCACCTTTCATATGTCACGTCACATGTCTTGTGACTTGTGCGCGCTTTGTTTCGACTAACGTCTAGCTAGACCTAACCTTAATCGGAACTACCAAACTTTAAATTGCGATATTGAGATGTATTCTAATATATGAAAATTTCACAAAAACCTGTTTTAGTAAAACCCTTTATAGTGAAAAATCATACAATAGACTGTAACAATTATTTTTTTAATATGGATTTTCATCAAGTATTGGCCAGTTCTATTCAATAATTTATTGTGACTTAACAACGACTATGTGACACCCTCCTGGCACCAAAGCTGGATCCGCCCTTGCAAACAATGTATTTATATTAATATTTTTCACGGAAGCATCAGTACTTTTGGATTATATGTTTCAGGAGGTGAACATCAAAATGATTATTTTTTAAATAAGAGTCAGGAATCAGAATCTAAGAGCCCTGATACTATTCATACCCAACAACTCAAACAGCTTCAGTAAATCGAATGACATGACGTATATTTTGAGATAATTTTCAATGTAAATATAAATTTGAAATTCCATTTGAGAATTCAATGCAGAAAATATGAGATATGTTACAATACCAATAATGAACACCCTCACCCGATTTATATATAGAAAATGCATCATTTCATATTTCAAATCATATACTGTCAAAGAAATATATACAAATACAAATATATACTTGTTTGACAATATATATTTCTACTTTTTCAACTAATAAATTCCAAGATATGGAACCAACGTACTCTTTGTTGAGTGTATGAATTAACAAGTTTAGTTCATGGTTACTATGCTATCATGCTATTTCACAATTAAAAATTACTAAGTTGATTGATTTTAAATTTGAAAATGAGGAGACATGACACATAAATCCTATTATCTTCGAAATTAAAGCCACTGATTCACAATTTTTGGTTACTACGAAGTGTTTCCTTTCAGAAGAAAAATACTGTTTCATGCACGTCGATAATACTTCCGGAATGAAATGAATTAAAACAATAACTGAAAGAAAACCACTCGGCATTTATCATCAATCATTTCTCTAGTAATATTATTTTTTGTTATAGCCTCATCATATATGGTTGGATAAGTTAATTGGATTTTTGCCAATTAGATAATGTTAGTAAATTACCAGTGATACACTGAATTTCATATGAAATATCATACAATTTCTGCAGTTCATATTGAAAAGATAATTTCATGAAAATTCGAAATTCCTGATATTTGCATATTATAATATAAATACTGTATTCATATTTCATCCCTCAAATGTTGTGAACCGCTACAAAACGATGTATTTTCAGTAATACTGAAATCACAATAACCCGACAATATACCCTCAGAGAGAGTCTGTTCGGCGATAAATTAACTCAATTTTAAGACAGGTATATTTTGATCGATCCCTCAGTTGGTGTTTGAAGACAGCCGTGAAATTTGATATCCTGTTTTTCTCTGCACCTATATGAGTTTTGTTGTAAAAGTTATTTATGTGTCATGGCCAGTAAAGCAATCATCGCGGTTGTGGCGGTGATAGATTATCATTCACAAGCTGAAAATTATACTTGTCCTGCAAAAAATTCTTTCAATCAATAAAAAATAACGCTTGTGTCATGGTAACATCGATTAACGAAATAGTTATTTGACAAAGCACTCAAATATTGGCTCTCTGACATATGACTCAAAGCTCACGATTGACTATCATATATATTTCGGTCTGTTTTTTGTTGCCAACTTCATTTCTAAGTCGTGCAACCAAATATCGCCCATACTTTCACATAGGTACACCGTGCCTCCTGGAGAAACTAACTAGCTCAAAATACTTACTTACGAACACCATAAGGTGAATCTGATTTTGTACATATCATAACCCAATGTACAGGGTGTTTCAAATTCGATCCCCTCCAATGGGATCTCGGAAACTATGAGAGATACAAAAATGGGTAAAATGGAGCAAAGTTGCGCATGTATCTCACTAACGATATGCCGTTGAGAAAGTTCTGAAGTTCCGAGAATATCCGGAGATATCTGGAAAAACAGAAATTTCGGAAAATGGTTATTATTTTTTTCTGGCTTAATTTTTCCAAGGATTCACATTGCCACATTGCCACATTGCCACTTTTCCCTGCTATATAATGGTGTTTTCAGATTTGCTATCTGACGTTTCGTCTTTCAGCCATCATCATCAACTTTATTTTTTCTAAGAGGCGCTACATTGGATTCTTTCTGTTTTGAATAGAACTAGATTTTACCTTTTTAATGATGTATCAAAAGTTATTCTTTTTCGAAAAATTGAAGATTTTGAAAAAATTATTTTTTATCATAATAGACTTTGACTTTTGTTTCTAAATATGACTTTCAATTTGTTACACTCAATGAGGTTTTGTTACTGTACAAGTCATTGATTTTTTGGTGAAAAATGGATTTTACGAACGCCATACAAAATAACTCTTCATTATTAATGAAAAGAGAAATGAAAATTTCTGTTTTTTACCACTTTTATTTGTAACTAACACAACTGCAGTTTCGTACTATACGGACATTTTCAAACTTATAAAATAAACTAGTTTATTGTATTAGTTTGAAAATGTCCGTATAAAATATCCGGATATTTTCAAACTCATAAAATAAACTAGTTTATTATAGGACGAAACTGCAGTATCGTTAATTACAAATAAAAGTGGTAAAACCATAGAAATTTTCATGTCTCTTTTCATTATGATTTTCTACCACGTAGTAACGGCTACATCCATCAATTTATTACTCTTTATCAATCCCAGTTATCATACCAGAACTGAAGTACTGTTTTCGACGCACCTTCCGTTAAGTTGGCAGGAGGTCACCGATGAGTTTCAGCCATTAGTATTTTAAAATCATAATTTGAGAACAAGAATAAATTTCAAACGTTAAAAATATAAAATCAAAATAATGTAATGAAATATTAACTCAAAATTATAACTTGAACGTTCAGAAAAATTGATCGAATTAAATGTTGAAAATGTCTTCCACGGCTTCATTCCATGAACTCACGTGGGTACTGGTTGAAAAATACCGGAACTGTTCCTAATAAATATTACTGGAGTTTTATGCCAACACCAAACCGTTATTTCACCACCTCGAAACGTGTTTCGATCACCAAGTGATCATCTTCAAGAGGAAGATTAAACAGATGATCACTTGGTAATGGAAACATATGGTGGATGTGTTAAAATAATGGTCAAGAGGAACATTAAACAGTTCGAACTTCCTCTTGAAGATGGTCACTTGGTGATCGAAACACGAGTCGAAGTGTTGAAATAACGGTTTAGTGTTTGGATAGAACTCCAGTAATATTCATTACTACACCAAAGGTTCCAAACAGTGCATCACATGTTCCTAATAGTTACATTAGAAAAAATGACATGCTCTCTGCTCTCCAGAAAAAAGTGAAGTGTTTCAAACCAATGTTTTCAGATGAATCCTTCATAAATAATTCTAACACTCATTGAGGTTTGGGAACCTAAGTAGTCATGCTTGTTCTCCTCCGAAATCTATTCAGTGATTTTTCCATAAAATGGGAACAACTTTCATCAAAGCTTATCATTTTTCTTCAGTCACTGCAGATTTCAGCTCACACATTACCGAAACACTTCATCAGCCCAAAAATTATCATTCTGGAAGTTTTGGATGACAATTCAGGAGAAATTGGTTCCATCGATGAATTAAATTTCACAATCAACTGATTAATATAAGAACATAAGAGTGAACGCAAAAACCACTGATGAAACGTTTGGTACATGAAACGTTTGGTACATGTTCGATTCGGACACGGCATACTAGCCAAACTTTTGTTCTCTCAAATCACAACTGATGAATTTTCAACTAAGTTGTTAAATAAATCATTGGCAAGAGTCATCCATGATGAAACATTGCAATGTAGTAGAATTCGAGCCCGTTGGATCTTAGATTGTATTGAAAGTCATGAAATTATTACCAAAAAAAATAACGTTCTGGGATTAGTTGAAGTGAACAATGATGAAATGTCGATGAATGAAAGAATTGACTTGAATAATCTTAGTCAGATATTCACGTATTTTCTGAAATATCTAAAAGAAATTTGAATCACCTTCCAAACAAAATATTTCATGTTGATGACTGTCAAAAACAAGCTATGATTATTAAATAATATAATTGTCTGAAAATTTTTGGAAATATTCACTTACCATAATTATAATTTATTGAATGATAGGGCTACTCAGATAAAAATACCCACTGATTGTAATAAAATGCTGGGAAAATAGGTTATTTTAGAGTATGAATGAACTGATTCGTTATTTGATGAAAATAAATTACACTTTTCATGATAATAATTAAACAATTTTCACAAATGATTTTAATCCTAGACGCTTTTCGCAAAGCAACGTAGCTTCATCCATAGTTAAGCTACGGTTTTTCATTGTTAGTGAAGGTACGGTGTTTGCGAAACGCATCTAGAATTTTTTCAATGTGAAAATTGTGAATCTCCCATCGGTATGGGTTAGCACCTGAACATTTTAGTATCTGAATAAAGAAATTGAAAAATATGAGATACTTTCGAAATTTTCTGTATGATCTGGCAAATAATTATTCTATAATATATTCCAGATAAATAAAAACACATCCATAATATATATATATGAGTTCTGTTTTGTCAAAATCTAGAAATAATTTTTTTGAAGATACTTGAATATTTAAATGAATATGGTAATCATCATCAAATTATATATTGAATGATACTTTTTTCAACATAATATGAGTTTTCACATATAAAAATGATCAATAGACAATTGAAATTTGCAGAACATATAAATAAATTGAAAATTTATCAGCACTCATTCAATACACCAGTGGATTCTTACAAAGATGTACAATAGAAAATCAGGGTCATTTAAACACATCAATTTCAGTTTCCAGAATAATTATTTATTTTGTCTGTTTGTCTAAGTTATCCTAAAATTCAATTCACCTTCAAGAGATGTTATATACTTATTTCATTATCATTATTCTTTATTGACATAATGAAGAAAAGAGATAAGAAACCTTCTCATGTTTTTACCACTTTTATTTGTAACTAACGTTACTGCAGTTTCGTCCTATACGGACATTTTCAAACTTATAGTATAAGTTTGAAACTTATAGGTAACGTTGGTATAGTAGTAACGTTAGTTACAAATGAAAGTGGTAAAAAGCATAAAAAGTTTTTTTTCCTCTTTTCTTCATTATGATTTCCTACCACGTAGTTAACGGCTACATCCATCAATTTACTTTATTGACATCTTGATATCAAAATTCAGAGACTTTTCTATTCTGTTCAAATTGTTATAATGAGTAGCTGTTCAATATCAAATTTTTAACAGTAGCTACGTAAAAGCAGCCCGAAAACTTCACCAATCAATTCAATAATTTACATAAGGAAAGAAGAACGGATCTCACTTCTTCATTCTTCAGGAATATGCAGTATTTCATATATTTTGGAATCTGGTATTAATTCGGTCACATCACATCACACAATCACATCTGTTTGGAAAATTGAGAAAAAATATATTAATTGTTCTCAAAATTATTGGCAATCATTTTTAAGATAAAGAGCTTCAGTTCCACTGTTAGAAATGGATCTTCGTGCTGGCTGGAAAAAATGCTTCACTTCCAGCGTGCGGTGTAAGTACTTCATTGATAGAATGGACGAGAGTATAACTTATCACCTGAATATCCTAAGCTTATACTTGGAAAATATTCACTTTCAAAAGACAAGGTTTTTTCATTATTCACTGCTCAGTTAAAAAATTGCATAAATTTTCAGCAACCTAAAAGAAGATATACAAATGCCATATTTTCAAAACGAATAGGTATGCCTTTTTTCAATTTCAACTCAGTTCATTAGTGAATTAATTCATGGCAGCAGATTTGGTAATTTCTTAGTGAATTGTGGTTTTAAAGGATGTTATTTGTAAACATTTTAATTGACTTTCATGAAAGTTTTTTCCTATTGACATCAAGTTCCCTCCGATATCCGTCAATGTTTCCGTCGGAATAAATACCAACGTGTTCGTGCATATTATTTATCCGTATGCAGTGTGCCCATATAAGTTCAACGTATGGTTTGTACTATTAATATTATTTGATAAAATATCATTGATGTCCACATAACTACAAAAACGAGTCCGTTAGAGAAATCATTGAAAATAACGAAGACTTCTCATTGACGGAATTGCAATAAAGCTCCTAAATGCTTCAAACCAGATGGAGTGTGAAATTCACACCCTCATTCAATAGTCGCGTGCTCTCCAAAACTCTCGACAAAACCCTCATTAAAAATAATCACAATCCAGAAAAACACGGCACGCTCCCTATAGAACATTTAAGCGCCAGTATTACGTCACCGTGACGTCACGTAACCGATTCAGTGGGGGCATCACCGTGGAGGGGCAATCACACAGCCTCTCTCCGCTATTGGCCAACCCCTTGCTTGCGACTTCCTAATATGGAACACTGACTTCATTCATAAAACTGAAACGATCACCGCGCTCCGACCAGTTACCGAGATAAATCCGTACGAGAAAGTGCGTCTTAAAACATAGCCGACTTGATTTCGTTTAGTGCGCGATCGGCGCGCTCTGTTCTGAGTGTTGATCGGTGTTAAAAACCTGCCTGTGGTGGCGGATAATCAACCAAACAGTGGCAAAATGATCATGGACACTTTAGACTCGCTGCCTAATCAGCACCACCACCATCATCATCATCATCACTCTTCAGCTTTTCTTTTGACAGAGAGTGCGGCGGCCGCTGCAGCTGCACATCACTTCAACGTTTTGAGCTTCGATACTTGTTTGTATAAAACTGGCGCTAGCAGCAATAGTGGTGGCAGCCCCATTCCAGCATCTATTTGTACTCATATAGATGATCATTTGCCCTCTGAGGCTCAACCGGGAGATCTCAACACCCCTGTAACCACCTCCGGAGACGTACCGAGTTTCTTTGGGCCCAGTACTGTCATTGAACCTCCCCCTATTACAGGTTAGTTTTCTCTGATGAAAATAAAAGAACAGTAACAGGTGCGGCATGTTGGCTAAGGTCTATATATACTTTAACGCAGAGCTCTGCGAGCAAGTCGGAGTATAAAAATAGCTTTTCCGTCATAATGTTATGTCTATGTTGAATCGATTGTGCTTTGAAACACCAGAATATTATATTACATCTTCGGAGATATGGAAATGTCCGTTGCAAAGTGGAGATCGTGAGACAGGTGGAGTCACTTTTTCTTTTCTCATAAAACGATAGTTAATTTTCTGTAATGATCATTCACAGACTCAAAGTCTACGGTTATTTTATAATGTGACAAATGAATCAATAAAAACGATATAGCTCCATAACCTTCAGCAAAAAATCTGCTAATATATGAAACTTATCGACGTCAAGGCTGTACTATCTCCATCATTTCCTAGTTGATGAAAATTGTTTATACGGGCAACAAGTGTGTGCATCTGGTATAACAAAACGATATCTACGAACGGTTCGGAATTTTTCTAAAGCGCCGATGCGAATGCGGATTCCAAATCCGATCAATAACTTGTTAACCATTGAGCTCTTCCATTGAAGAAAATCTTACTATGAAATGACAAACATGGCGGATATGTTTAATGTCAAGAGCACGGCCCACGGCCGTGATTGATCGATATACAGTTGAATGATCTTTCCACTAATTTCAGCAAATGCATATTTTGTAAATGAAAATTAAATTGTTAATCAATTGCAAATTATTTAAAATTTTACAATTTTGATCGAAAATTATGTTCGCATATAATTCAATCACCATCACTGATTATTATTTTTTAAAAGCTTTTTTTATTGAAATTCATCAACTACATGGACTAGCCTATCAACATTTTCTCGATGTTTGTTCTACTGAAAGTATTTTAAATTTTTTTCATAGGATCGTTGGACCCGGAAGAACTATCCATTGAGCAACAGCAGCAGCCACAATCAAGTCCCCAACAGTCTCCAAGTGGCAGTCAAACTGCGGAACGCGTTACCCCCCAAGAGTCTGCATTGTCCCCCAGCTTGAGGGAAGAGGAAAATACGAACCACAGTACCCTCAGCATGTATCCCCATTCGGGCAACAATAATATGGCTAAAATGCAACAAAGAAGTTACACGTCTGCTGGAAGTCCGAATTTATCGAGTAGCCTGCAAATGCACAGTACCAGCCCTCTAGGCATTGGCAGTCAGACAATGGGTCATTCTCCCTCTGCAGTTAACCAGTGGTTGTTATCGACGGGTGATAAACCGATGTATCCTTCGATGTTTGGTCTGCTCCAAGGCCCTTCTCAAAGCCCTCAGCAACAATATCCATCCGCCACACCTAGCCCTGCTGGAACACAATATGATGACAGATCTCAAACGGAGCAGTTGATGCTGAGTATGGAATGTACCGGAAATCTAACCTTGAAACAACCACCTTCATACCCGAGTTGTTCAGCGACAAATACCAACCTCATCGACATGCAACAGGATTTGGTGTATTCCAGGGTAGGCCAGCCTATGACGAATACTGCAAAATACCAATGGGAAAGTCAAGAGTACGGATCCCCACAAAACACCAGTGCATTAGTTATACCGGGTCCTTCCAGTCTGATACCCAAACAAGAACCTTTCAGTAGTGCGTGTAGTGGTGATCTTGGACAGAGCACAAGTTCAGGTTACAATGTTCAACTGGCTGAATACAACCCATCAACAAGTAAAGGCCATGAAATCTTGAGTCAGGTGTATCAACAAAGTCCTATACCGCTCAAGTTAATACCGGTGAAACCGCGAAAATATCCCAATCGGCCCAGTAAAACGCCTGTACATGAAAGACCTTACGCGTGTCCCGTGGAAAATTGTGATAGGAGGTTTTCACGGTCTGACGAGCTAACGCGACATATCCGGATACACACGGGACAAAAACCGTTTCAGTGCAGAATTTGTATGAGAAGCTTTTCGAGATCGGATCATCTAACTACGCATATCAGAACGCATACCGGAGAAAAACCATTTTCGTGCGATATTTGCGGAAGGAAATTTGCCAGGAGTGACGAAAAAAAGAGACATGCAAAGGTAAGATGTTACATTTAAAACTATTTCAATAATGAATGCTTATTAAACAACACAAAGCCCTGCATTCTTTTTCGCAGCAATGCATTTTAATCTCCCACTGCAGTTTCTCTAGGTGCTAACGAACCCTTCACCACAAATTATAGTATTTATTCTTTCAATTGGAATGTGCTAAGTGGTACCATCTACAATATTCGTGAAACAAGATAGGTATTCCTTGTTCGAATTACTTGAATAGGGGTTATATTTCTTGCGTAATTATTTACTTTAAAACAGCATCTGATGAAAGAAACACTTGAATTTCATTTTATGTCTTCAAAATCAATTGCTATACATATTTTGATTCATTTTAATCTTCAGATGAAGAATTTTGTATTCAAGCATGTTTTTATCTCCTTCATTATTTGTCACTGATTCCCTAGAAATCCAAATTTTTTCCTCTTCATTCAGATCAAGATTCAAACTTTCGAATTGCATTGCATGCAACTGAATGAATATTTCCCCTATTTCATTATAAATTGCTTTTACTTCTGCTTGAAACACTCAAACGATTATAATTCCAGTAACACATAAAATCGAACATTTTAAATGGTGAAATTCAACAATTTTACTGTTTAGATAAAGTTTTGAATCACATAGAAAGAAAGCACAAAGCTTTAGGGATAACAAATCTTGATAAAACTAAACAGCAAATTAAGGAGGCAGTGTTCTACACTGCAGTTTTCAGTTTTTTGGATTTTATACTCTATTCAACCCAATAAAGACCATAATTATTATTATTATTAATTATTTGAATAATAGATTAAAAATGAGAGTACCAGAAAAAATCAACATAAGTGAATTGGTTCATACTTTCGGTCACATCAGTGAAATGCATTTTTTTTTTCAGGTTTGAATTCATTTTTCAATATCCAATGATGGAATGTTTCACTGTTGAAAAGTCCTTTTTAATCAAATAGGAATCCATTCGTCAGAAGTTTAAATTTTCATCATCGTTATCAATTTGAACTCTCATCATTCTCTCTAGTCAACTTAATTCAAAGTGATTTATATAAAAATAATATTTGGAGGTCACACGCATTGAATTAATTTCAAAATATATCATTACGATCCAAAATCCATTCAGGTCAATTTTTTTACACAAATTAATTTCTTTTCCAAGAAATGTATGGGACGAAAAATATCTATTTTGGAGTGTGGCTTGAAGAAGCGATCAATTAAAATTGAAGATGACGATGGTAAAACTGTTGAACACCAATATAAGAGTTACCTAAAAACTATTTCGAATGATTTTGATATTGATCTTTCATATATTTTCAAAGTATTTGGTAATTCATTATGAAAATTTTCAGCGTTAATTTCTATTCTATAATTGTTGAGACATTTTTATAATTAAGGTTGTTCTAGAAACCACGTTTTTTCACTATTATTTTCAAAGTTGAGCTGGAATGTTTCAACTTATTACCCACTTTAATAATGAATGTACATATACCCTAGTAATCTGTAGAATACAGGAGTAAGTTATAAGCAAAATAACCAGGAATATGATGGAATTGGTCGATACTTAGTGAATATCCTGAACCTATTCAAGTAACACTTCACTGTGAGATTATTTGAGTCCAGTGCAAATCTCACAATAAAGTGTTACTTGATTATAAGAATAAAATCAAAATACAGGATTTCATAAAAATCATATTTCTTTGGCATCTTGTAGAGTGTATCAGAATTTCAATGTTTCTTATTACGTTTTTTCTATAGAGATGTACCAAAATATAAACTATATACACGATTCCAAATGTTGAATAACAGTAATTTTCATCTCAGTGATTTTCATTTGCTTTCATATGGTGCCTTATATTATTGAAAATTCGGAAAATCAAAGAAAATATGTTTCCACAATAACAATGTGTGTCTACATACGGGTATATCTTCAGAAGATTATTCCATATATCCTCAAAAGTTTCAGTAATCACTAAAGTGTGGATGTTGTTTCAGGTGCATCTGAAACAGAGGATGAAGAAGGAAAATAAACTTGGAAATAACAATAACAACACATCGCAATCCACCTCGTCCTCGATCCAACCTGCGCAAACTCCGCCGCAAACGCACCATCATCATCTGCTTCCTCACCAACAGGTGGCTCAACATCTACATCAGTCTCATACAGTGACCAGTGAGGAAGCCATGAACCTGCCCGTGGTAACAACTACCCTGTGAGAAATACCCACCACCGGGATCGAACCCGGTGAATGTGTGCTACTAATACGCGACGACTGTGATCTTGGCGTGCTAGATCTTGACCAGCCCAGAATAATTTTTGTTCAAATTGAATAGGATGCATTGAAAATACCTGATTTTTTTGATCTCGTGATTAGTTTGAGGCCTATCATATAGAGCCGTTTATGTCTACATTATTCGTGCCATTCTGTTTTCTTTGTATCAATTCGATAACTATTATTGCAGTCAAGATGAACAATATTGTATTTTTCTGAAAATATTTTTCGAAAAATTTCAAAACCGTGACTCAAGAAAATAGTTAAAAGAGGGAATGAATCTACAGAAGTAAATGAATTCCGTAAACAAAATGATTTTTTTAAGAAAATATATTTCATGGAAGTTTATCTATTCATTGACACTCGAATTTAAACAAGGAAGGATTTTAGAGACTTGAAATGTCATGTAGACTAAATTTTATATGACACGTCGATGATAACCGTGTTGGGGTATGAACCACAGACTGATTTTTTGCGATTTTTGATCGCCTAGAGGTTTGTTGTTGAAATTGAAAATCCTATTTTTGTATGTTTCAGAATAATTGTTGATCGTAATGTATATTTTATTTGCCAGAGTGTTTTGAACACTTTAACTAGATTTTTTAACCAATTAGGAAGAGTAACAAAAGCTTTAATTAATGATTTAATATTAAATTTGTTTTGGATCACATTTGCCAAATAATCTTTGAATACATTCCGTACTATTTTTTATGTTGGTAATTGTGAATCTATATAATCTATTTATTTTTGTAGCCAATAAGAGAAACTGATATAGTCAATAACATAATGCAGTTGGAGATACGAAATTCTACGCGTACAAACATGTAAATTATAACTACCGCCTGAGAAGTTTGTATGAAAGAAATGTATTGTCTGCCTTAAGAAGTGTCTTCAATATTGTAACAATTCGAATCATTTGCAAAGTCATATTCACAATAGAAGTTACCAATACCACCGATGAAAATGTAGACATATCTGATTTTTTTTCAGACGAATTTTTTTCAAATCAACGATTTTGTGATCATTTTAAGTACAATAGATATGACTAATATTTGTTCGAAAGAAGGAATTTTTTCAGTTCTACAACTGGGAGTGAAAGAATAAAATTATAAATAATTGGACTATATTTGTATTGGAAAGACAATCATTCGTGTCAATTTCTTATCAGAAAACATCAACTTTTTATCGTGAAATGTCTGCATTGTCATGCATTAGTAGAACAGTATATTAACAGTTGATTCCAAATCATTATTTCAAATTTTTTATTCTATAGTGGTGCTGCCACAATAAAAAAGCAAAACAATATGTAGGCCTAAACAATTTCTTTCGTGTATTTTGTAAATTATCGCGGATATTGTATATATGTGTATATAAAAATCTAATTTAAAATAACCTTATTAAGTTTGTATATATTGAAAATATTTAATTATTTTCAGAAATAAATTGTTGAAAGCCGGCTGTTGTATTGAATAACTGTTAAAACGCTCACTATAAATAATATTTTTTCTTGAGTTTGCACATATTTTGTAATATTAAGTCTCTATTTTTATATTCTAAACATTATATGTGTCTTGAATGTAACAAGTGGATGGAAAAAACACAAATTTTCAAATACCTTCTCACACTCAAAGCATAAATATATA
>WOGJ01063331.1:0-12525 GCA_015342185.1 Leptinotarsa juncta | reverse complement strand
GTATGACTTGTTTTAAAAACCACCTTCATATCTATTTCCTTGAAAATCTTTCCAAAATTCTTCGTATATTGGTGGTATGGAACTGAGATGTATTTATGTTGGTTTTTGTCCTTTCTGAAAGTCGAGATATCGTTCCTTCTCAACCTAAACTTCTTCTTCCCTATTATGTCATCTACAATACTCCTCGAGAAACCGTTAGTGGCTGCTATTTCCTGTATTGTACTCTTTTCTTTTTTGAAGCTATCATGTGTTAGAGGAAAATTCAAAAGACGATGCACTAAAAATTCAACCCAGCACGTTTGTGCTGTCCACAGTGATGTGAACTGACCGTATGCGAAATTGTTCAGGAACCCGTTAGGAACCCGTCCTAAAGAAATGCGACACATACTCACCCCTCAACTGAAATGGAAGTTACAAGTTTCCAACCCAACGGTGTCGAAGTTTCCAGTTTAATCTTCGTCTTGGAGATGATCACTTGGTGATCGAAACACGTGTTGAGGTGTTAAAAATAACGATTTGGTGTTGGGGAAAGAACTCCAGTAATATATACCTCTCTGGAAACAATATGATATAGTAAAGATAGTATAAAGTTGAAACAATGTTTACAAAATAATCTGTCAGAAATGATTGCATTGTTTCTACCAAATTCAAATTGAACAACTAGTCAATACAAATTATGAATAAATTAGGACGAATTACTTTTTCTCACGATGCACTACAAGTAACTTTCGTTTGAGAGGTCTTACATTCTTTCATTTATACTATAATACTGTTTTCAAAGCTGTACATGTATCAAGAGATGAAAATTTCATTTGAGTATCATATACAGAAAATTTGATTTTTCAAGTTGGATAATTCAGTATTCAAGACTGTTTTTCTGAAATTTCATAAAAGATTTTCAATATTGATATTTGGATGGTTTACCTTCAGCAATTTTACATCAATAAATTTTAAAATGATACACTTCAAAAACCCCCAAAGCTTGAAGCTTTCCGATTATCGAAATTATGCACCAAATCTTCGACTTCCCTATCATTTGTTGCTTATGTTCCGTATGACACGAAATCTACTGGTTAATCACTGTATATAATTATTCACTGATGATCTTGACATGGATTCCAACGTTTGCTTCAGAAAACTGCTCTTTATCTTGAATCGTGAGTGATATTTTTCAGTAAATAACAGGATATTAGAATAATATTAAAAGAACACATTTCTTCTATCCAGGCCTCTCACATGAACGGCAACATAATGGGAACCCAAATAACACCAGATCAGATGCAGGTGGTAAATCCAGCAATGGTGCTCATCCTCATCCCAATATTCGACAGGATATTTTACCCTTGTTTTTCCAAAATCAACATCTTGGAAAACTCCTTGCATCGTATGGCTTTTGGCGGGATAATAGCAGGTACTGCATTTCTTTCGGCAGGAATACTGGAACTAGCGTTGGAAACGACATACCCCGAACTGCCTAGAAGACATCATGCTTCGATGAATATTATGAATACTTTGCCGTGCGATTTGAAAATGTCGCATTCCCACAGCAGTTTGCAAACCATAGACTCCGGCGAATTGATTCGAATCAAGAATATGATGTGTAATAATTTTTCGACTTACAGACTTGCGGTGGTGGCTCCACTTCAATGTGATGATATACGATTCCATAATCACAAATTTGACTTGAGCGCTGTCTGCATAGAACAGCAGGTGAGTCAATTTGGAGCTTTCTTTTATGAAATTAATAAATTGATATAAAAAAATACAAAAAAAGATTTTATTCTTTTTCGAATTAATTTACAAAAATTTATTGTAATCTACAATCGAATAATATGAGCACAAAACTCTACAGCAGTGCACATACCAAAAGCAAATGAAACAATTGGTCAAAATACTTAATAATATTGATCTGATAAACGAACGCTTTCAAAAATGGATTCTTGAATAAACTGGACAATACGTTAAAAACTATCTGGACCCAGCAAATTGATTAATGTTTCTTATTTTCTTGATTTTTTCTTGATATTTCTTGATTAGTTTCAATTTTCTCTCATAAGTTCATAAGTGAATTTAAAAATTAAATGTTTCCCCAATAACAGGCTGTACTCTGATAAACTTATGAGGTAGAAAAATCATGATTCTCATAAGACGAAACAAAGAAAACCATTTGTTTCCACAGACAGGTTCCATATGAACCTAAGTGGCAATCATTTTTATTTGTAATATGTAATAATTCTAAGACGATTTGGCAAATAGATATTATTATTATACACGATCGACGGTAGGGCAGTGAACTTACAGCCAAGGGATCTGCTTTATCAAAGCAATTACTGCAACATAAATTCGATTTTGCAAGCCCTGATAGCGTGTCCACTATAACTTACTGAACAGTCTGAGCAAAAACATCTCTTCGAACGAGAGAATGAAATCTACCCCGGTTATATTTCAAATGTGTCGTTTTATGGAACAGTTTGTTCACCTATCTTCCTACATTTTGACGAAAGGCGGGAGAGTGGATAAAAATGCCATGAATGATCAAGAAGTTTTAATCAACACTAGCATCCCATTCTGTCCGACGTGGATTTATAAAATGTTATATAACATGCGAACTGACTGGATCAAAAATAGATAACAAGATGCGGAGTTTCTAGATTTTATTTTGAATTGGCTCATTGCTTTGAGCAATGATTCGAATAAGAAGTTACTGGTCTCCAAGAATGGTTTAGATAGAGGGACTGACTTCGTCGAAAACAAACGAAAAGGCGAAGCGTAGAAGCAAATGCTCTGCAAACTTACCTTTATCTTCATTTTGGATCTTAAGCTTTTCGAATATAGTCACGACGGTTGCATGAAGATTATCAATGCTTTCGATTTTGATTTCAAGTCAAAGATTTATTAGACATTGGTATCTTTGGAAACACAGTCTCTAATAGAGAAGTATACAAGATCTTCGCCGTCGTTTACCACGAAGGCCAAATTGTCAACATTGGACACTACGTGATCGATGCCTTCTACGTCGGCTACAACTGCCGGGTCAGGTACGACGATTCTTCGGTCAAGACCGTGAAGGAAGAATACGTACTGAAAGCCCAGGGAACGCGAGTTCCTTATTTGTCGTTCCACAGGAAGAGCTATATGATCCAATCTAAATAACTCCCTACTAGGGAGGTTACTGCTTTCACGTACAGTTCAGCGTCTGGAATCTTACGGAATTTTTTTTTGAGTTTTTATCGAATTTTATTTTATTTTTGGTTTCAATGAATTTTTTATTTTTTCATTCTGTTGTATTGCAAATAATAAAATTTAAATTTAAATAAATAATATCTAAAATTCAGCCTCGGTGCTTCACAATGTTAATTTGAGTAATCTTTTCCTTTAAAATGTTTACTATCATCTCGAAACGTCATTACACAATTTATGTGATATAAAAACTTTTCGCGAGATTTAAGCACTCTTATTCTTTACTTTGCACCTAGTTTTTTTTAATTGAAATCAATCAGATCAAGTTACTACAGTTACTAGTTGCAGCTTGTCTCTCGACAAGCTTTAATATCATATAAATTGTGTAATGACGTTATAAGTTAATAGTAAAAATGTTACAGAAAAAGATTATTCAAATTCACATTGTGCAGCACTGAAGCCAAATCTCATTATTATTTTAAATTTAAATTTTATTATTTACAATTGAATTCTATGAAAGTAATTGGAAAATGAATAGGTTTAATGTAATAAAAAATCTCAATTTCATCTTTTTAGGATGTGAATAAAAGCCTTTTTTAGTTTTTTTAATATATTTTTTTATATTTTTTAGTTTTCGCTTGATATATTTCATAGGCTATTCATTCCATTCCGTGTATCATTCTTACATGGGCGGGTGCCTGAGTGGGTGATTCACTGCACACCTCACCATTCTAACATTCCACCACCACCACCTAACATTCTTTTTCTTTGTGTTGTTGTTCCTTTATTTCCTATAATGTTCCCACGAGTAACGAAGAAATGTCCGTCAACCCTTCCAGAGCTTCGTTCAGAAAGGTAAGAGCTAATATACAACAAGGTTCGCCCAGGTGCCTTGAGGCGGTGATTTCACGACATCATTTTATACCCTGATGCCACTCAGTTCTCGGCACGGCCTCATCTTGACTTAGGTAATAATTTGGTAATATATGCGCCACTTATTTATTTTTATTTATTATTATTTATTTATTTCTGCTCAAAGCTTGCTCGTGCCTGACGAAACACC
Organism: Leptinotarsa juncta; assembly: GCA_015342185.1. Lineage (NCBI taxonomy): Eukaryota > Metazoa > Arthropoda > Insecta > Coleoptera > Chrysomelidae > Leptinotarsa > Leptinotarsa juncta. Next base: position 8,282 of record WOGJ01063331.1, on the reverse strand, counting down.
GTTCCAGCCTTCACATTGGAATTTTCCGTCTTCTAGATAGGTTGAAAACCAATGTTATTGACGCCCATATCACCAAATTACACAAATCATGGTATATCTCTTATGCCTGTTACTACGGTTGACCATTGAGAAGTTCTCTGGTTTGTAGCCAACCCTGGATGTGGCAACAATTTCATGCTGGAATCACCAATCGTGTATCATATCCGAACGGGTATGCAAAAGTTCAATTTCCTACTGCCGACCGTTGCGGAGTTCACTGGTTTGGAGCCAACATTGAAAGTGGCTGCAGTTCCATAACTGTCATCCATATCTTAAATGGTGTGCAATATTTCATCTCCCTACTGTTACTGGAGAGTTTTCTCGTTTGGAGCCAATCCTAACAGCAGCATCCCGTCATGTTTATCATAAATATGCATTGTCATCAAGACTGGATCGATAAATACAATTTCAGCTCAATCGGATAGCGGGAAGTATGTGAAATTTAACTTGCAAGGTTCCACCTTCATATACAAACATACATTCAAGTCAAATTAAACAAAAGCTTCATTTATAATAGTATCATTCGCCACTCAGTATGTAAGTGAAGAAAGTGATCTGGTCTCCTTTAGTTTTGGAGCATAGAACTAGTCATTTAGGGTTTTTAGGCATATATTATAATGAAACTTTCAATTATTTATGTTAAAGAAAACTTCATCTTCTTCATGGTGATTGGGAAAAATGCTTGTTTCGGATTCATTCTATGCCAGATGTTCCAGTTTCACATTTTTATTAGGGTACCCGTTCACCCTACTCTCAGACACACATGATTTAGGGTAGAAATTCGCGAATTTTTTTTTTTTTTGTAGAAAGGCTGTTTGAAACGTGACCTTTGTGAGTGTTAATAGTTATTATGCCAGATTTTACTATTTGTAACCTTCGAAACTACCCAAAAATCTAAAATCTGTCCATCTATCTAACAAAGCAACCCAAACAACGATAGATGCGTGATCAAAGCATTATCACCACGCGCATTTGCATTCATTGTGTAAAATAAACAAGGCCCTTCACGCTGGCCAATCAGATTCAACTGCAATCGGCTGGCGGAATTTATTTTTTCAGATATATCGCTACAACACACCCGCTTTATAACTTATTGAAAAAAATTAATGCTCGACCGAAACTGGTTTTTACAACCGAAACGGAAAACGAATTTCGGCAACGGTCTCAGTTTCGACCGAAACCGAAACTTCCTTACAAGGATTATGTTTTGAGGGAAACATATTGGAGTTTTCCGATTCCTAGATAGGTTGAAAACCAATTTTATTAACCCGAACACTAAAAAAAGTATTGATGGTATTGGATAGAAGACTTGTCAAAATTGATATTTACTACAGTACAATAATGTTCAAGTTCATTTTAATCCTGAACTTCCTATAAATATAACGTTGGACGCTTCAGAATATGAAGTTGAGGAAGTTCTTTTACATATTTTCGAAAATGGCGTTGAGAGACCCATTTCTTTCCCGTCTAAAACTTTTAATGACCAACAAAAGAGATGGAGTCGAGTAGACAAAGAAGCATCATTCATACCTTTTGGAGTAAAATGATATTATAAATGTTTTGTATGGACACAAAGTTACTTTAGAAACAAGCTTGCTTTTGAGCGGTTTTAATTTCGATATAAATATGTTCAATCTAGCAAAGGTAATGCCAATTTTATGTCTAGGTTACCGATAAAAGTAGACTCTCAATGTATCACATATTCATATTTGAAACTTTGATCTTCTTCGAAATGGAAAAATGTGGGTGTTACTTTCTGATGATTGAACCATTTTGTCGTGGAACTAACGAATAATATTGATTTCATCAATTTTTTCTGAAAGTGCGGAGGTCTATTTGCATTTTATTCCAGATCGATTCAGTTTTAATTGGAATAAACGAAAACAATGAAATTCAGGCATATGTGACAGATCCCGTGGACTTCAAGAAGTCACTGAGTGGTACACCAAGAGTGAGGCAAGTTAATAGATTTTCTATCTATGTAAACTAACCTACGTAAAATTCAAATTTCAGGATATCGTACATAAAATCATCCGACTATTTTCACAACGTTACGGTGACTCTGAAAGGGACTTCTGGTCTAGAAGACATGTACTTTGTTCAAGATTCGCCTTCCTCGAGTTTGTCGGAATCCGCGTATATGGAAGTACCTCAAGGAGTGTGAGTAATGTTTCTCATTTCATAACTCTGACATACCATGAAACTGATAATAATCAATTTCCTCATTATTATGACGGAAATTTTATATTAAAATCGATACCTTCATTTGTAGGAATTATGAGATAACAATCGAAATGTAATCATCACGCCAAGCGTATTTCAAACCTATACATTCTTTGTTTCACAATTTCTTAGATTATTCTAGTTTTCTTTCACTTGTTCATATACTTCAACCAAATTGAGTTTATAGCGAATATTCGAAGAGCACTATGCTAGTGAATATTACTGAAGTTTTTCTCAACACCACCTGTTATTTTAACACCTCGACAAGTGTTTCGATCGCCAAGTAATCATCTTCAAGAGAAAAATCAAACTGAGTTTGATCTTCCTTGACTATTGACATATTCCTGAATATCCCATTTATCTTCTAACTTAACAGTCATAATATTTTCACAGATATGAATGTATTGTTAGTAGTAATGAAGAGAAGCATCTGTTTGAAAAACATTTCCATTTGGCTTACGGAGGAGTTTATTCTCTAGTGATTAGAGGAAGCCGGGGAGAAATAGCGGTAAGTCTTTTCCTTTAAAATCGAAAACATGGAATTTTTTCTCTTCTGCAGGACTACTCATGAATATACAAGGTGACAGTTTGTTAAATTCAAATAAGTATATATAGGACCTTTCATTTAGCGCTTCCTTTCTTTTAATTCAAATAAATCAAAGTTTGTGTTGGGTATCATCAAAATTTTCAATTCGTTTGAAGGATGCCATTATGTGTGGGATAAAGCTTGGCTTTAATGTACCTACGCCACGGCTTCTCTAGGTGAAGCGCATCTAAAATGTCCAAATTTCCATGACTTCCATAAATCAGGCAGAAGTTGACCGATGGTATCGGTTATGTTGACTTCGACGACACCTGCATACAGCTTCTACTCAAAAAAACCCCACATCTGGGTCAAATCGGAAGATCTCGGTGTCCAGTTCAGATCATTGGAACGGAAATATCCTGGCATTGTCCTTGATAAAAAATTCACCTGGAACGCTCACTTGGAAAAAGTTTTACAAAAAGCCAGACTGTCCCTATAGACTTGTCGAAGAGTTTGTGCTGGAAATTGGGGTTTAGGTCCTAAACAAATCCATTGGATTGATGTGATGATTGTCAGACCAATGATAACTTATGGTGCAACTGACATAAGTTATGGTGCGGCCATGGAGATCCTTCTAGATCTACCTACTCTCCACATTTTTCTGAAGGGAGAAGCTAGATGGACGACATATAGACTTGTGCACATTGCCAAATGCACAAATCAATTTAATGCAGATTACAACAGACTGTTGATTAACACTGGAAGTCGCAGCATTCTTGAAATGACCTCTGACTTTATGCCTTTAACTGTCAACTACGAACTGCCTTATAAAGTACTGTTCCCGAGTAGAGAGGACTGGATCCTCAGGAAGAAGAAAATATTGAGAGCAGATAGTTGTTGGGTCACAGATGGATCAAAACCACCTTCTAGTTTTAATGCAGGTGTTTTCGGTCGCAGACCCAGGACAGAGATATTAACCTGCCTAGGAACCTAAGCCACTGTATTTGAAGTGGAAATTAACGCTATTGAATTGTGTGCGGAGAGATTGGAAGAATCCAATCTCATATACAAGTCAACATACAAGTCAACATACAGACAGACAGATCGATAGAAAGACTCAACAGATTGTCTCTAGTCTAGATTCGTGACCCTTTTGGCCTGGAAGGCAATGAGGCTGCTGACTCCCTTGCTGCAAGCTGCTTAGTCGGACCAAAACCTGTCATTGGCATCGTTTTAGGCTTTGCCAAATAGAGACTGAACACCTGGATGACAAGAAGATTCATGGACTTCTTCCTGAGTTGGCCCTCTCCAAGGCGGCTTCGTTAAAAAGTGGGTTTATTTGGTCGAGTGTGAATAGGTGTGAGCCACAACAAACCTTTTCGGATTGCGATGGTGGGTCAAATACACCCACTCACTTTTAACCTAACCTAACCTAAGCTAACCTAGTCCTGAATCCATATAATTTTCAGTTAACCCCAACGTGTTCAAATTTCACAGCTCTCGGATAATTAATTTGTGGTATAGAACATTTTGAGTGAAGTACATTTTGTTAGTTTGAAGAAAATGAATGAAAATGAATTTCTTGTGTTATCAAAGCATTGATTTTTGACAAAAAATACTGTTGAAGCAAAGGTTTGGCTAGATGAACATTAATCGAATTCTGCAGTAAGAGATTCAATCTGCAGTGATGTTGATCGAGATAGCTGAAACTCTAAAGATATCAAACAAACGTGTTGGACATATCCATCCCCTTTTAAATAAAAAGAAATTACTGTTCCATGAAAAACATGAACCGTGTTACAGATCGATGATAACGTTGAATTGGGTTTCGAGTTGCTCCCGCATTCATCGTATTCTTCAGATCTGGCTTCCAGTCGCATAGGTCTGTATTTCAAGCGGAAATTTACGCTATTGAATTGTGTGCGGAGAGATTGGAAGAATCCAACCTCATACACAAGTCAATAACAATATTCTCGGACAGTCGAGCGACGTTGGAAGCTCTGGGCTCCTACCGATCAACGTCTAAATTGGTAATAAATTGCCAAAAAGACTCTCCTCGATAGGAAGGCTTAACAGATTGTCTCTGGTCTGGATTCCTAGCCATACTGGCCTGGAAGGCAATGAAGCTGCTGACTCCCTTGCAAAGGAGGGTGCTGCAAGTAGCTTCATCGGACCAGAACGTGTTATTGGCATCGCTCACTCCAAGACCATTATCAGTTGTCAAAAGTTTGGAAGTCTCTGTTGAAAGGCCCTATATTACCAATATACCTACATACTACCATTTGAACTTTTACTCAGAACAAGTAACAGAAAATAATATATTTTCTTCTTTTTTCAGTTTGCAAAACTATATACTATGTCAGTACCAAATACTGTCAATATTTTGTGGCAAATTCCGCAGTATTTTCTCATTTCCGTTGCGGAGATAATGTTTGGTGTAGCTGGACTTGAATTTTCATTCACACAGGTAATCTAAAATGGCTAAAGTTAATAATTTTTTTCTACGATCCCATTTTTATCAGGCCCCAAGGAGTATGAAGACTGTTACAATAGCTGGATGGTATTTATCAGTGGCAGTAGGGAATTTTTTGGTTATAATTATAACACAACTGAATATGTTCCGAAGTCAGGTAATATCAGATTGAATTATATTTTAGAATACTTTATACATAATACTATCTTATAACTGTGATAATATTGTTTACTCTCAAATATCAACTCCTCACTACAAGTCGAGTTTAAATGTTGCCAGTTGGAATATTTCGGAAATAAAAGAAAAAGAAATGATGACCCATTTCGAAACAAGCCCCAACTTTTTTTCCAAAATATATACTCATCTCTGTTTCTCCGTAAGTCCTAGGAAGCTGAAATGTTATGTAAAGGTGCTTCTTAGGTCGATGCGCATTAAGAAAGAATTTTCAAATATGGGCCGCGCCCAGTGGTGATGAAATGGGCGCGTTTAACTGAGGAAACAGAAAATTTTTATACAACACAGTAAAAATAAAAATCTCAAAGTTAAGAACATTGTCTCGATTTAAAGAAATCTTGTTCTTCTATATTCATGAAGAAATATTTTTATAAACTGAGAAATATATTCTCTCAAGTTGAATTTGAATCATTAATTCAAATGGACTGAATAAACACTTTTTTCAAGTAAAAAAAATATTCTACCAAGATTGTGCATACATTTCAATAAAAATCATCAAATTAGCTCAAGAGAAGTAAGTAAGAATTCTTTAGTGTGAGCAAAATTAATATCGAAGCCAAACTTTTTTGGGTTTTGAAAGAATGATATGTTAACTTGGAACACTATTCAAATATCTCCATAGGAGAAATTGATTGTTTTCCTCTGAAGAGAAGTATTTTTTATTCAAACGCTTTTATTTGTATAAATCAAATAAACTCATTTACCTGATTAATGATGAACTTATGTTTCTGTTCATAAACTGTCCCTCGCATACGGACGTCTTTATTTACTTGAATCCAAAGTATCTCATCTGTAATATGAACAGCTATAAGTGGTAAGGGAAGAAAGTAAATAATGTATTATATAATATGATTATGATTTCCCAAAAATTAATCACTCCTAAAAATATAACATCTTCAATTCAACTATGATTGCTAATATTTGGTTAAATGTCATATTCCAACCACACACTATTGAGAGATCATACAGTTATACAAATAACAGAAATAAATATTCAATCCGAAAACATATAAAAAAGAGATATATTCTTGACAAATTGCAGATTAACAAATAAAATAAAATCGAAGGCTATAATCAACATTACAACTCAGACAAGAAAATGAATTAATTCATTAGTAATTTTCACAAATAAAGTTTTTGAAACTAGATGCAATTCTGGTAAATAACATTAAAAAAAAAACTATCGTCTATCAAGTTCTGCATTTTGCTTTTGTTTATCCACAATTGCTGGAACATCACTTGGATTCTCAAACGAAAGAAGAAATCAGCACATCATCGTTAGCCACTATTTCAAATATCTAGAAAGGTAAAACTATGAAAACAGCTACCACTTAATAAAAAAAATACCTTTTTTTAAAAAAACTGTTTGAATGGCTTCATTCCGTTGTCCGCATACGAACGATAACCCTCAAAATTTTAAACTTGTCTGAGGTCTTATTGTTTAACATACGATTCCTAGCAAGTTGAAAGGTTCTTAAACAGCCCTTGATCAGAAATAAATAATCAATTCAAAAGACGTACCTCAAATCTCTTTGAAGTGGGCAGAAGTCTTTATAGGAAAATTGCCTTTCAAAATAATCATTTTGGAACCGTTACAGGTATTCAAAGTATTGTTTGAGTATTATTAGAGAATCATTGGAAAATATAAACTGTTTCATTTAAAAAACTCATGATCATACAAACATACTTAAAGGTATGTGATTAGCTATTTAAATAAAAACATTCACTGTTTTCACGTTTTGGAAATTCTGATTTCTCCTCTAGTGAGTGAGTTTGGTAATATTTCTACCTATTTCTAACATTCCTGAAAGAAATGTATTAAATAATTACAAGCAATAACTTAAAAATATTTCTGAAGTAATTACAGAAAGCAGAGACATTTCGGAATTCAACAAACATTTACATTCTGAAATCAGAAAGTGGCTGTGATATGTAGGTGCTTTTTACACTTACTGGTGACTATTTTGGTATTTTTTTACCTATTATAATTTATTGTCGAAACTATAAGTATCTCTCTCGTTCAATAAAAAATTAATTGGGTCTAAGAGAAAATCAAATTTTAATTAGAGAAAATACACAAGATAAAATATATGTTCAAAACAATAGATAGGCGAATTTGAATAAACGTGGAGGATTTTTCATTTCAAATTAATATACACTTGCAGAGCTCGGAAAATGTAATAATGATGTGTGAAAAATTAGGAAGCATTGATACAATTTTCGCAAAATGAGGGCAAAATTAAAGTTGCTATCAAAGTTTACCACTTTCTCTTCGGTACTAGTATACAACGCAGTACTTATTGATATAGCGGAGTTTCTTTCTTAAGTAACCCAAACACTTCAATTATATCCAATCATATAACTTACCTATGAAAATATCTTCCAACTGTGTAAGACCCCAGTCTTGTAAAATCTGTTCCATTATGGTAGATACAAAATAATCGGAAAAGAATTGCACTACCTACAGACACTTCCTCCTTAAAATCACAACACACCAACGTCACTTTCCAACATATACTGGCGCGTACCGAACACTGTTCCACATTGCTAGTTTCTCATAATATTGAATTTAAATTATTTTCAATTATATCTATGTTCAAATAAAACATTTGTTTCCAAACTGAAATGAATGAAATACTTCTTCTAAAGAAATCCTGTTCATTCTATACAAAATTCCTGTTATCTTCAGTCAATCATAATATAGTTTTGTTTATAAACGAATTGAGTTATTTGAAGGCCTTGTCATTCGACGGAGGTTGAAGGTGGGGGTAGCATTTTTCCGTTGAA
>WOGJ01063285.1:0-11011 GCA_015342185.1 Leptinotarsa juncta | reverse complement strand
TTACTTCCTTCCTTTCTTTGGAAGATTCCCTCATCCTTCTTTTTTGTATCAAGATGGAGTAGTAGAAAGCCAAAAACTTTCTTTCCCAAAAAAAAATCAATTTTTTATTTTCGAAGTTCATCAGGACGGCATGCCCCTGTAAGGCCAATAGCTGAAACAGCCTGAAATTAAAACCAAACATTCATTTCGAAATTTCCGAAATTCCTTTATCAGCAAATACTTTTCAAATACTTCAAAAATTTTTAAATTTCAGTAGTTAATGTTTTTGATTGTTTGTTTTACGTAGTTTTACGTATTTTAATTTATCAGCACAGTGTTTAATAATTAAGGTACTTCTCAGCATCGAGAACTGATACCATAATTTTGATGATTTCAATCTTCTTGACAACTCTTCAAAATAAACTAACAAGGTATTTTCAAAACAAGAATCTATCTTGGCTTTCATTTTTCAGTCCATAAAGTTTCTGTAAGCGATTTGATATTTTGCTCTAGATGTGCTTGGTAGTTATTACAAATATCTATGGCTTTCTAAACAATTTCTGGAGGTGTATTTTCCAACTTTAAATCTTCTTATTCTATTATAGTCAATATTTGGTAAATCTGAACTGTTTATACTATTACAATCAACAATAAAACTTTTTTCGTTGGGTAAGTTGACAGCAATAATTATGCAGCGCTTCGGTTTTGTTGTTATGGAATCGCCGACAATGGGCTACTTGTATATTGCACGCGAATCGTCGGCGTAGCGTTGTCAACATGGAGAACGTGTCATATCAATCTGACATGTAATTCATGACTGACTTGGGTTATCGTGATAATAGTGAGAAATTATTTCTCACTCTAATGGCAGATATTTCTCACTGCGTGAGAAATCTTTCGTTTTGAGTGTATGAAAGCGATGAGAGAAGTGGCACATTGTATAGCATCTGTAGAAAAACATTTTCAATTCGAATGAAAACGTTATTTCGAATGTCACTGTACGTTTTGGTGATGTATTTAGCCGCGTCAAAGTACGATAGATTTTATTAACATTGAAATCCTATTGTTGGAAAATAAATATGCAGTCAATCACGTATTCAGTTCAAATATTCCAAACAAATGTTTTGTTGAAAATTCATGTTATTCAGGTACTGATAAAGATTTAATTTGAAAAGTAATACTTTGTTCTTATATCGATGAATATTTCAGAAACTGATCTTTACGAATATCACCCGACCTAAAAATGTCCCTAGTTAAATGTCATTCAACTCAGACTATGTTATTTTTGAGCAATAGCAATCGAGCAATCACGCTGGTTGCTTTCACGCTATTGCTAAATACCATGTTAAAAATTGGAAATTAATAGATGAAATGTTGGTTCATGCAAGCTGCTCAATTAACAAAAGCCTTCAGAAGATCGCATATCTGAATAATTCATATCAGAACTGCGAGCTGATTGATTTTTAAATCCTACATGTTCAATCCAGCGATTAGGATAGGTGATGATGAGATGCTAATGAGCAATAATACTAAACTGAGATTGTGTTCCGTCGTACTACATGTTAACTCTCACAAGAACGGGTAGGATTCACCTATTAATATGCTAGTAAAAAATGTACCAGTTAGGTATTCACGAATAATAACTGCCCACAGGTTCAGCGAAAATTATAACTGAAAATGAGGATATTTGTCTGCCTGAAAATAGTTATCATGAAAATTTATAATAACATCTGCAAAACAATAATCAAGGGTGGAAATTCCGAGGAAGTAGAGCTTGGACCCTCTGTATCTGATATACGGGTATGAGAGGTTTCTTTGTAGAACTATCCAAATCAATATTAGACAGATTTTAGGCTGCAGTTCAATCTTCCTGGTACAATTCAAAGGATCTTCTTCTATCACACAAAGCGAAGCTTCTTTTAGTTCAGTCGTTGTTACAGTTTCACATCTTCCACAATTTACATTTTTATTGAAACCGGTTTTACATAAAATTATATGTAGCATACCTACACATGAGATTCTGGTGAATGCCTGCCGGAAAATAACTAATTACCTGGTTTATACCACGATTGCATTATTCCGATAGACTCTGAAATCAATGAAGTAGTTCAGTTGGTCCGGTTTTTAGGTATAACCCAACAGCAGTACCGGAAAAATTCGATGAAAACAGCAGAGTGCCTGGTACTCGAACGACTTCAATGCTGTTTGACTGCCTGTATGAAATCTTCGTCTAGAGAAATACTACATCCCGTGAATAAAGTCTCAAAAGCTGAAAAAACATTCCATATACCCATACTTTCATAGAAGTTAAAATAGTTCAGAAGATTGTACCAAGAAAAGGTACATACATACAAGAAAACAAACATTTATCTCTCCCAACGTTCCTACAAAGTGAGTTCTGGTAAATGCCTGTCGGAAAACAACTACTTTCTAGGCGACTGACCACTTTATCCTTGTCTCCTATACACATGAATAATTGTGATTTTTATAACCACACTATATAATCATATAGGTACATATTCAATCTATGTGTAGCCACAAACCGATTTGACAATGAAATCCAGGTTTTTGTCACCTGATTCGCATTGTGTGTTTCCTTATGAATTATGTTCGTCAAAATAATATTTTCAGTAGATTGCTTTGTTTATCCAAGATTACTGAATTTGTATATGTCACTCACAAAGTTAAGGAACAAATTTGTTGAATAGTCTAAAAAATGAGAATACAAAAATTTCGTGAATGAAATTCGATATTATATGATAATTTGGAATAGTATAGTGTGCATGAGTATCGAAAAAATCCAGCATATTTCTTGTTCTTTCTTTCTGGAAATGATTCATGTTTACAAAAAAAAATTCAAATCAAGTATATCCATTCACAGTAATCTCTCAATTATATATTATTATTAACAACACGACAAATTAACGAGGGTACTCAATTTTCAAAATTAAACTCAATTTTGATCACAATCGCACACAATATTCTTTACAAAGATGGAGAAGTGGAAGCCTAATACTTTTTTCCAAAAACCAACGTAATCACATCTTTACTTTATGATACTTGTCGCGTCGATATGAGACAGCTAATATATTATTTCTGATTGTATGAGTGGTATGAAGGACCATTATAATCAGAATATGGTAACTAATGAATTGAATTTAAAGATGATCAATGGCGTATTCGTCTAAATACCTTTCCAATTACCAATTAGACATTAAAGTGTGTGAATCATATCCTTAAAATATAGACATATGCCATCGCAGATTTTTCTGTAGACGTATAGAAAAAGGAAAACTTCATCATGATTGTTTTATTATACCTCAAAAGGATAAGGCAGAATTTTAGTTGTGAGCTCTCATTCGACTTGATTTTTTCTGAAATATTCAACAATCACCAAGAATCTTCTGAACTTTAATAACACAAAACATTGGTTATGCTTATAAAACTTGGTGTTCGTAAAAGAGAACACTCAAGGACACGATACGTAATGAGGCACATACCTTGCGTATGTAACCTGTTCTACCTGCCCCAGAACTTACATCGGCCAGACCAATAGAACAATTTTCAACAGAGCCTATGACCATGAACTATCTACCTTCATCCTTCTTCAAACATCACTCCGAAACAGGCAACACAATAAGCTTCAAAAACACGAAAATCATTGCCCCTGTGAAATTCAACCATGGAGATTTTAGGGGTTGTCAAAATTATAAATTCGCTTTCCGTAAATTGATTTTCATTCCGTAATTACCTATGTGTAGGATTTTGAGGTTATCTTTACTTACTTTGTATTTTGATTCTCCTAGAATCTAGATGATCACACATTGTACATTTTTTGTCCAAATAGACGTATTCACGAAGCGGTTTGGCCTGTATATACTGCAGAGCATTCGCCACACTCTATTCTATGATTTCTTCATTCTCGTTCGGATTTTGCATTTAACAGAGGTCTGCCTAAATTATTATTACTAATGAGAGCTGTTGTTATTTTGTATTCAGAGAAGTAATTTTGAATATAATCTGAAAGTTTACATGTATTGAGTACTGTGTTGTTTGAGTATAATTTACTCATGAGTGATTTATGAGTTTTATCTTATATTATCTTTCATATTAGAGAAACTAGTACCTTATTGTTCACTGCAATTTGTTGAATTATTTCTAGTTCAACCTGAAAATCCTTTTCAGGTGAAGGGATTGGGAAAGTTGTGTGTATCATTGATTCAAACACGGATAAAATTTATGAAAAACTGAAAGAATCAGAGGGAATTGTAAAGTCTGTGGTTCTTGAAAGTGGCTTCCATTTTCTTGTTGGTGAAATAACGAAATAACTTTTCACTTCCCTAACTTTTTTGTCATTTTTCGAGTAAACCAACTTCAACACAGTTAAATTCTACCGATACTTAGTACTTAGACTTAGACCCTCGTGTACTTTGAATAGTGAATGTTGATAATATTATATTCATTGCCATAATTGATTGGGAATATGTTTTGGAACACATTCTACAAGTATGTCATAAAACCACTATACTTTTCTGTCAAATATCTGAATAGAAATGATATTTGTTCCTCTGGAGAGGACACCACCTTAATGTTTTTGTACTATAAAAGCCAATCACAAAAATAAATTCAATATTTGGTATTCAGATTATTTGGTTGATGAGTAAAAGTCTTAGTCATTTCCTGATGATGGTAACTTGGTTCGTGAATGGCGAATCGAGACACAATATTTTTGATCTGGTGGGAGAAAAGTGTTTTCAATAGATCATTTTTGATGTTGATGGACTCAATATATTTTCTTAGTGTCGATATAATATTTTTTTCAGATACTTAGTAGGTCTATTCAAAAAAGCTTTCAAACGCGATCTGAAAGAAGAAGACTTGTACGAGGTACTTACTAAATGTAATTCGAAAAGATGTGGAAATAAACTGGAAGAGCAATGGATAGTAGAAACTGAAAAGAACGAACAACCGTCTGTTGTCAGAATGTTATGGAGGAGATATGGTTGGAGGTATGTTTGGATGTGCTTCGTTCATGCGGTGGTTCAAATATTCAGAACGTGAGTGATCATATCAACTTCCACTGGTTTCTTTAAATCTTATTGAATTTGAGTATATTTTTGACGATATTGCACAATAATGAAATGTTTGTGGTAAAGAGGAGATGGGTTTTTGTCTTTCTGCTCCTCCTACATAATAAAATATTCGTTATGGAATTGAACCAGATATAAGTTATAGGAATGCTATACAACACTATTTTGTATGTTGATGGAGAAGCAGAAAGCCAAAAATATTTCTTTCCCAAAAACGAATCTCTCCTGGGAAAATATACCCCTTTCAATTTGAACAAAGCTATTCTATAATTCACTCATAAGCAATAACTTCTAACTTATTGAGATTGCATTATATTTGAAACTGGTTATACTTCTAATTCCTATCTAACAGAATGATTCCTTATCTCATCATCAGCTTTCGCTACCGTACGTTATTGGTGGATATATGTTTGTGTAAATGTTATTTTTTGTCAGGTTTCTTTCTTTAATAAGTTTTATTCATGGCATGGTAAGCTTCGCATGAGTTACAAATTTTTTCATTTATTTCTCCCTCTATATTACCTTCCCTTTGTACTTCCAAGTATTCATAGATTTTTACTTGTTCTATTTGTTCATTTGAATATATATTTGGTTGCTGCTAATATCTATAACCATTACTTAAGTTTTGATCAGATCCAGTTATAGGTTTAGGAAATCTAATCATTTTCAAATAATGATATCCAATGCTAACTTTTCCAACTTTAATTTATGATACTCTTATTGTGTTTTGGAGTGCATGTTTTCTTGTAATAATGAAAGCTTTAAAATCTTCATTCTAATTTTGAGCTGACATTTCTTCTGTCCGAACTTTTCATTACTATTTTCAAGAATATGTTGTCCAATACCTGTTTTAGGTGTTGAACTGCCATTTATACTTTTGAATAATGTGCCCATGAATGTAATTTAATTTTGATTTTTTTCCTTATTTAATTATTTCGTCTTAGTACTAGATCTGGGAGTAGTTATTTTTTCATTTCCATTGTCTCCTTTGTGTAGACTTCATCCTGTCATATATTAGTTCCTTCTAGATGCTTTGACTTTGACAACAGTTCCCACTTCTTTGACCTGCTGTCATATAATGTGATATTGGCTTCTTGATTTCCAGTTTCAATTTCCCAATTCTTTGGAACCTGTCTATATATTTTTTGACTTGTTCTTCATAAATTTTTCTATCAGTATGGTAGTTTTTTGAATGTTTTGAAATACCAATTTTGTTATTTCAAATCATATTCTGCCCTATCAGAGTTTATTTTCTGTTTAATGTTCTCATTTTCGCAAGTTAGCCGTTCTAGTTTCTCGTTTATACTCTGCAGATTTTCATCTTTTCTATGTGTTTGAATTCAGTTCCTTGATTTTCCATTTCAGACTGTGACAATAGCTGTCTAAGCTCATTACTTCAGAAGATCTTCGCCTCTCTGAGGCTTCAGGAAAATTTTCACAAACCGACAACTTCGCACTATAGTCTAGAGGTAATTGCTTCATTATCAGTTCATCTTCCTGTTATATCATGTCGCTTAGCCTAATTTTTATGTAGACTACTCGCTGTAGTCCTATTAGGCTGACTCCAGTTCTTGATCACTGTTTTTTATTCACACCAAATATTTGTGCTTTAGATTGCTTTGTAGCACTTTTCTAATCAAATTTATCTACAAATCTCAATGTTTTGGCACAACAGTATTAGGGAAATGAAATAGTGATTATTGAATATTTTACATTGAATACATTTTTTAATAAACAATTCAATGGAAATAATTTTATTAATTTTCAGCGTGTTGGAACCTTACGCTATCACCAACCTCATAGCATACTTCCAACCAGGACAAACAACTTTGACAAAAACTGATGCCTATCACTATGGCGCTCTGCTGATATTCGCTCGTCTCTCATTTCGGTTCTTCATTCATAATTACATTCTCTGGGTGCAACAGCTTGGGCTTGAAGTAAAAACTTCATTCTCTTCTTTACTTTACAGAAAAGCTCTTAGAATCACTCCTACCGTTGTATCTAAAACAACATTAGGAAATATAGTGACCCTGGTAACCAAAGATGTTCATACATTTAAAGATGCCATATGGATTTTGAGTGATGTGAGTTACGCAGTGATCCAAGTCTGTATCGTATCATATTTGATATTTGCAAAAATTGGTAGTACGTCCTTTATTGGTATCGGAGTATTGTTTCTGTCTATACCCGTTCAAGGTGAGTTTCTTTTTTACAATAACTAGTACATTGTTGGCTTTCTACTACTACTCCATCTTGATACAGAAAAATGTGAAAATCTTCCACATTTCCACTTATATAATACGTATAGATTTGTAGATCATGCAAAGAAGTAACTTTCAGACGTAAACTGGAAGAAAAAGCTTACCTGAAACAGCTTTTTCCAAAAATTAGTCATTTCTAAAAATATAACCCTTTCAATATAAACTAGTACATTGTCTTTAGAAAAAAATCAAAACAGAATCGTAAGACTTTCTCTCTTGTTCAAATCTGGTAAATTTATATACCTTATTCAACAAACTCATACTCCAAGGTAATTCAGAAATATTCTGGTCTTATCAATTTGGATGACTTGAGAAACAATTTCTTTCAATTCATTAGATCAAACGGGGTTGAAATCATTTATCGTAAACGAATCACACGTTAAAAGGTAAGACCTCGGTACTCCTTAACTCGCACAAGTTTCTTAACTTCTGAGAGTTGACGTTCGTATGGGGGCGACAGCTGATTAACGGAACAACAGATTTTTAAACAGAATAACCAGTTTTATAGAACATGATTGATTCTGATCATTCAATTTTTTTCAGTGCTAATCGGAAAGTGGATAAACAAATTGAGATTAGAAACTGGAGAAAAAACTGACGAGCGCTTGCAAGTTACTCAAGAAACACTGTCAACCATAAGAATAATCAAAATGTACGCATGGGAAAGTTTTTTCCAAGACAAAATCAACGCTGCAAGAAGGTAAATTTCCTGGAATACTTTATTTTATTATAGTTTGTAAATATCATGGGAAGAGTCTATATAATTCGTATTCAGTAGAGTCTGTATATGTTTCTGCATACTGAAAATGCGTTTTGAGTGGACATACAGTTTCAAATTAAGCCGTTTTCAGTAAATTCCGGTTACTTTATAAAAGTCGTATTTTATTTTTTTCATCAAAAAATTCAATGAGCACCTCAAAGTTTGATTATTCATGTCTATAGACCCCTAAAAACTTTGTATAGGTCATAAAATGAAACTTTTCGAGAAAGTATTCGGAATAAGATGTTGAATATGAAGAGATAGCTTTCATATATCACTTTACAAATCTATAAGGTAGTTGGGAGGTGGGTGGTAAAACTTTATCATTGAAAATTTCGAACAACCGGCCTTAAAGCAACCGGCCGTGAAACCATTCTGTTGGCTGCGCTTGGTTGATGATACGTTCGAGGTATGACAAGATGATGACAGATACTATACTCTCCCGACCCAAAAATCTAATTTACAATAGAATTAGAAAACCCAGGGGGATGTAATTGTGATCAGACTCGAATATGGTACAGTGGGCCACAGAGTGTATGGGAAATCAACACCCACAGACAGGTACCTGAACAAAAACTCTAACCACCATCCCTAACAAAAGCTTGGTTGGGAAAGCTTACGTATTTTTTAACCGGAGAGTCTTCCTGAGGAATTCAATCATCTGAAAAATACCTTCAAAGGGAATGGGTACATCAAAGAAGAATTTGAGCGGGTCATACGACCCAAAATTGAGAACGCCAAAGTAACCCCAGTTAGGCTGGTAAAGGAAAAATCTTTCTCTGCCTGTGTTGAAAATGTTAAAGAGTGGGTTGGGAAGATCACGATTTGAAACCAATATTCAGGGCAAAAAACTATCAGACAAAGTCTTAGATCTACTAAGGACCCCAGAGAAACTTTAGCAACACACCGGGTATACCGGGTTCCTTGTAGCTACGGTCGGTCTACATTAGAACCACGAAAAGAAGTGTAGGTAAATACAAGAATTGTCGACTCGCACAAACCGACAAATCAGCGGCAGCCGAACTTGCTCTCAACCAAGAAGGCACCTACATTATCTCTTTCGGAGAATAACAATAGTGGATTTAGCACACTTCCTTGTGGATCACCCTTCTAAATTGCAGCTCTGATTTCGTTAAACCAAAATCGTTGCAAACAATATTCTCCAGTTGTCACATTGGTGAATATCTGAATATCTTTCAATTTTATTTTATATGGAATTCGGGATATGGAAGAAGTTCTGAATGTTGATCAGTTGCAGACATTGTCTATTCCAGACAGCTAAGATTATATGTAGAATATTATCAGCTTCGCTATTCAGGTCATTTTTGAATTTTATGCTTATCTGAATATTTTCTTCATTAATTGAATACTAAAATATTGAATTTGGATACCTGATTGATTTAATCGTTATTTGATAATCTGATTTTTCTTTGCTGATGAGATAGTATTGTAGTCGTCTGCTAAATATGTATTTCAGATCATTCCTCCATTTCAGAATATTTTGTCACAGTGACTGCGAATGTGTTTACATACCGGCTTATTTGAAATGAATCATTCCACGGAATGAAGATATTTTTGATAGTCCACTTTCAATCTATCAATTTCATTACTCAAATTGTCATCAATGTCAATTCTGAAAGCAACATTGATTTTTTCCAGGAAAGAAGTGAACAAAATGCTTCGGGGTTTCTATTTGAGAACTGTTTTAGTTCTAATTGGGGTCCTCACCTCCAATCTGGGATTCTATATACTAATAATTGCATACATTTGGATGGGATTTTCATCGGATACCACAATTGTGTTTTATCTTCTCTCCAATTTTCATGCCCTCAGAGAGACTCTTGGAGTGAAAATACCGTATAACATCGGAAAGGTGGCAGAACTGATGTCTGCTGGAACGAGGGTGAATAGACTGATCAAAGCTGATGAGTTGCATCCACATTATTTCGACTATATACCTGCATACAAACCACTGGTTGAGATAAAAGAAGCGAAAGTACACATAGGAAATAAGGAAATACTGAATATAATATCTTTGACAGCAGATACAGGTTTAACAATCGTAACAGGTTCGGTAGGATCTGGAAAAAGTTCACTTCTGAAGACTATATTGCAAGACTATTCACTGACAAGTGGTAACATTATCTCATATGGCCGTATTTCATACGCTTCTCAGGATCCTTGGTTGTTTCCGTCATCTATTAAACAGAACATACTGTTTGGAGAACAGTTCAATGAAAAACGGTAAGTAGATTTTCACTGTGAACATTTTGAATGGAACTAGCAAATGTATGAAATTAAAAAATATTTTTATCACGATAGTACCAAGACCTCTGATCCGCAGACGACTTTGAATTATTTCGTTTTTTAGTGAAAAGTATTGAAACACGTTTGGTTGCATCTACTTTATTGTAGGTCGCTCAGATGCTTGCATAAAAGTTTTTTTGTAGTTTTGGTACTATTTGACTGAAAAAATACATTCTGGATGAATAACACCATTCATCAACTGGCAACAAAAGTATAGAAGTAATTCTTCATTTTTCTTCAATCAGTAATATGGAGCGATAATCAATTAAAACATTTTTTTATACATTCTTCAATACATCTCTCTCTCTATCTCTCTCTATCTTCCACTCTCTTCATCCCTCTCTCTCTCTCTCCCTCTATTATTGGCTATTGCTTCCATTCAGGCGCAGTAAGCCATGTATATTCGATGAGGCACCCCTTTTTATTTTTACCAAATTGTTCGTTTTCGGTAGGCACACGGCGGACAGTACACATAATACTATCAACTTTTTTTAATCTTTATTTTTCAGCTTTTATCTATATTTTAATTTTATTTGTTTGGTTGTAGCTTGTATGTTAATTTTTTGTAAATTCAGTTTTTGTTTAATAAAATTGTTATTTTCGGTTAACCT
>WOGJ01063282.1:0-11567 GCA_015342185.1 Leptinotarsa juncta | reverse complement strand
AAACATTAATAAACATTTCAAATTTTGTCCCAAGGTAGACCTTTTAGTACTTGACATTTCAAAAAAAAATTATTAAAATCGGTTTACAACTTCAAATTTTAAGGGGGTGTTTCCATTAAAAATGGGTCACACTGTATATTTTTCATCTTTTAGATTTTTACATCAATTAGAATCCTAAATTTGCGTAATTCAGTCGTCACAGGTTTTGAATAATGCCTCTTTGGCAGTTCTATTTCATTCAGTTTCTATAACTAATATAGTCATTTCCAAACAATAACAATAACCTGTATTTCTAGTACTGAAAGCCATTAATGAAGACAGCCCAACTGTGCCCACCTTATTGACGGATTATATATTAAAAGGTAAGCATATCCTTGTATGAAGATTTTGAATTTTCTATTGTCTCATTCCAAATTTAAGATGTTTTCTGGCGTTTAATTGTTTTTGAGTGTGTATTCAAAAACGATTCATGGTGACATAGATTCGCCAGAATGGAATGATTCAATTTGTGTCAGATGTCAAATTCAGTAATGAAAACAAACTATTCAATTTGCAAACTATTCAATTTGCTCTAATCTCAATTGTGCATAGAGCTTTATTTTATACAACCTTTCAACGTATATTATAAAAAGTTTTCAGCACTTCATAAACTATAACGATCAACATAAAGCAGAATCTGACAACTGACGTAGCAAATGTTTTCGATTTCGTAGCTTGGTCTGTCAATCGATTCCCTCTTTTTCTTTACTCAGTATTGTTCTTCAGAACCATTTTATCCAATAATATTTGTTCCAATTTCCTCAATGAACATTTTGATACACATATTGAAGAATTCTGCCATTTTTTTTAAAATTATAATATATTGAAAATTAGTCCTTGATACCATTATACCATCATTTATCTGAGCAACTGGTGCGGTCTAGACATACCCGAGAGAGTATGATAGATCCTATAATTGGGTTAGCAGTAGACCACAAGAAAAGGTCTCCACAACTGACCCCCGCGGAACAGGGATCAACTACAAGATGATGGGGACCAAACCGATTTACCAAGTTACGACAGCAATGATACTAGACACTTTGAGTGAACGCACCAGCCAACAGATAGCCTTATGCGTTATTACCAAAGTAGTGAGCACGCGCGAAAAGGGTACATAGTGAGAATGTGGTAAGAACATGCCACAAATTTCGCCGAAACTTTTAAGGCTGTATAGTTCCAACCTGCTAACAAAGTGGTGGAAGTGACTGTTCTATCACCCGTTGGCGAGATTGGAGAGGAGATTTACATCATTCCACCAGTTGAAACAATTGAAAATCACAGTGTGCTTCACCGAATTAGTCCCTGGCGTCACAACAGCTGGCTCATTTGGATGCGAAGGTTCCATGATGTTCTCACACAAGAGGAAAATTAACACCACCAGGGTTGTTTATTCGCTTTGATAACAGGAGGGTTGGATTCCTGACTTTGAAAGATTTCACGAGTACTCAAAATGGAAGCTAAGATCAAATAGGCGGAACAACACGCGTCTCGTATCCAATGCGTGATGGACCTTCAGGACTCACGCCCTTCGTGAGGTGAATAGCCACAAAACTACGACGTATCTATCACACTTAAGGCTGACAACCAAACAGTACTTTCTCGATTCAATTATAATACGATTGCTAGTGGCTGCTAAAAATTTTCTAGCGAGGTGAGCGAGAATAATCGCGGAAATCGACAAATTCCGTGAGAAAATTATCGCTTCTTCCAAGAGCCTTGGCATGTTGTGGATGATCTGGCTGATCGCTGATTGGGCATCTATTATCATCCGCTACTACTCAACCTAGATACTCCAGCTTTCACGCTATTCAAACTTTTTTTTTTCTAGAGAACTTCGATAGCACGAAGCACAAGCACGAAGAACTGAGCAATCTGATAACCCTAGAAGGCGTTTGAAGAGCTCTGTAAGTTGTGAGAACTTTGTTTTATCTGGACCAAATTGGCTGAATACCCACCAATTGGTTGAAAAAACTGCCAAGCACTCACCAACATCTGGCCATAGTTTTCAAGGAGAGCAAAATCTTGGATCACTGTTCCGAACCAGAAAACTGTACACACCTCAGCAACTTTTGATGCTTTATAAAGCTCAGATCAGACCTTCTTTGAAGTATTGTTCTCATGTATGGAGCTCCGCCCCTAAGCATATCCTAAAGCTGCTGGATTCCATCCAGAAAAAGGTTATCCGCCTGATTGGAGACACGAACATCACTTGCCACCTTAACAGGCTGGAATGTCGAAGAAAGGTTGGGAATTTGTCTCTCTCCTATGGATACTTTCACTAGAAGTGTTAAAGTGACTTGGCACATTTGATCCACCAAGAGCGGTACATATTAGAAATATGCGACGGACTGTGGCTGCTCATCATTTTTAGTACACCTCAAACTTTACTGTTTAAGAACTCTTTTATTTGGAGAATGCTCGAGTGGAATAAACTTCCTGAAAAAGTTTTTCCAAAGAGATTTAATCTCCAGCGTACACGCACCACTCTGAGAGTGCCTTAATGATTTTTCTGTAGTGCTTGTGTTTTGTCTTTGAAAAATAAAAATAATTGGTTTGTTGATGGGCAGTCTTTTCCCCCAAAAAATGGAGATTTGCCAATTCTCAATAATTACAGACAAATAACTTGCTTGAATTCTTTCATAAGTTGTTCACAAACATTTTATAGATACGCAGTTGACCAAGTATTCGAAAAAATATATGAGCAGAGAGGGTCAAAGAGAGGAGTCTAGCTATGAGAACTTGCTCATTGCTAGATGTGTAATGCAGCACTCGATATTGTTTGAGCAAAGTCCTTCTATGTCCTATAACATCTTTACCTCAACATCTGGTCGGGTTTGAGTCCAACTAGAGCAGGTCATATTCAAGGCGATTAATTTTTTTGCATCTCATTGCTGTTATCTGTTGCACTTAAAAAAACTCTAGGTCACTCTTTTGAGAGAGCACACATGCTATCGATATGGAATTCGTTATAGGCAAATGTGCATCGGTCCATCTCAGAAAAGGCTGATGTCGGGATTAAGAAGAGAATGTCCAGCCGGTACTTGATGGAGGCTGTAAAGTCATCTGTATAGTCCAAGATCATGAAAGTGCCAGATTTTTTTTTCAAACATGGATTACTTTAGTTTTCAGCTTGAAGTGTCTAACCTTTTGAAACCATCCTGATAATTGATGCTGAATTCATAAGTTATTGTATGGTTCACTTAATTGTGAGAGCCTTTCTTCAACACTTTTATTCCATTGATGAACGTATGTTGAAGTAAAAAAAAATATTACGATTTAAATTTTTTCCAGATATATACTATATATAATGCATGTAATAATAATAATAATAATAATTTATAAATAGACTGCAATAAGTCAATATTGAATTTTTTTGATGTAATTGAGTAAACATTTTTTTCATTTTGTTTCAGTGATATGCCCTACCTAAGCCCGTGTTAGTATAAATACCAACTTTTTAGTGAAGATAAGCTTACGACTGCTGAAGCACACTTTTCACTTGCAATAATTTGATTTTCCTTCAGTGTCGCAGAGAAGAGGTACATCCCACCTGCTTATGAATTTTAAAAATAGATAATTTACACCTCTATTGGTTCGCTTTCAAAATTCTATTATTGTTGCAAAAACACATAGATATTACAAATGTTTTCACAATATTACATATAGAAATGCTCTACTCAAAAGTTACAGAATAGTGAAATTATTCCAGGATCTTCTCTTCTTTGCGACACTTTTTTGTTTATAAAAAATGATCGTCATATATTTGTGTTGTATATATTTTACTCAAAATATTCTAGTCTAATGTCTTGCGAAGTGATGGTTTGTGAAATATGTTTTAAGTGTACGTCGAGAGACCTCTGATTTCGTTTCTAAGAGTTGTCGAATGTTCAACCAAGAGAAATTATTATCTTGAAGATTGGTAGCAAAATTTGAGGTTTCGGTTTCGTCTTGATGCCTACGAAACTTATCTTGTGCAATATCATGTATATTTTTGTTTTTTATTATTTAGTCTTGCCCTAACAAAATTCCAAACATATTCTGGAACTATCAATATCTTCGTATAATACTCTTGAATGGTTTTACTTGATTAATTTTGACGAATGTTTGATCCAGTACTAAGGAATTCGAGTGTGAAGGATAATTGGAAAAATATATTGTTTTAGGAAGCCTATTGAAGACAATTGATTTTTTACATCATCCGGCGGGTTTCTGAAAGTGATTTCTATTATTTGGGTTTTATAAATTCTGCAAGTTCTTGAATAGTATGTTCACCATAAATAGACCGTCATGGACATTTGTGGTTTGAATTTCCTTTAGTAACTTTTTAAATTTAAAATTCAAATAAACTGTTACCAGTAGAAAAATGAAGACAGTACACGTATGCCATGGTTTTGACAAACCGAGTTATCCTCCAACTATACCTGTACCCATTTTCATACAAACATGTGCCCCCTTCCATCACTCATTATTTTGAAACTTTTTGAAATTATTTCCATATTTGACAGAATTATTTCAATGGATAGATAAACTGTTTTCAAACAAATTGACATATTTTATGTTAAAATGAGGCTGTCAACATAGATAACTAACCTCAAAGGGAAAACTTCAAGTTGGAATATCAAAATGAATTCGGTAAATTATTTCCATTATGCTTTCCTATCCAGTGTCATGGAAAATCGAATCACATACTTTTCCAAGTAGTTGTTACTCTCACTGAATTACTACATAACCTCTATAACAATTTATAATAAATTGGATTGTTCATTATATATCTCGTTATCGCGGATCCACAAGCAAACACTGTAGATATGCGAGGTAAAACCAATAACAGTACCCCCTTTCATCATTTACTTCTTTTGAAATATTTGATACATTTTTATTTCCATAGAATTGATGTAGTTGTGCTGGGACTGATGGATATTTCAGATGTCATTTTCATTAAAATCAATCAACCACATTTCAATCTAAACTACAAGAACGGTTTATTGTAATTTTACTGTTTACAATTAAAAAGAAATGATTTTCATTTTTGAATTGAGAAAACATATTGAATGATAGTGTTTTTTAGTTTTGTGCTAACCCTTCGGATTTATCAAGTTTGTCAAAGCATCAAATGAATTTAAATGAAATGAATAAAAACACTTTTGTCTAAATACCATTATCAAGTATAAAACTTTTATACTTGATAATGCGGTCAAACCCGAAACCGGTCGTATAAAAAAAATTTACTAGTGGTATTTAGACAAAAGTGTTTTTATTCATTTCATTTAAGTGATCATGAATTACATAAAGTAAACAAGTCATTAGTCACACATATTACATCAAATGAATACTTGCTATTTCCTCATAAACATTCAGTTCCGTCTTCAATGGTAACAGTCAACTAATCTAACCTAACTTAAATTCAATTGACCATTGTCACTATCCTTTGTAACTGGTGGAGATATGATTTGGGTGGATCATGTGTTAGGAATCGCACGTTGAAAGGTAAGACCTCGTTAGTTCTTAGCTCGCACAAGTTTCTCAACTTCTGAGAGTTGTCGTTCGTATGGGGGGCGACAGCTGATTTTTTTAAACAGATTTTTATTGGTGGAAATAAGAATGTATTCACTTCTTTTTGCAAACATTGAGTACATGCAAAATCGTCTTTTTTTAAAGTTACAAGATCTGCCATATCTCCATCCAAATCAGTATCCAACAGTTTAACCTTCAATTTCTCTTCATGTTACTATGACAGGATGAATCACCGTGTCAGTAGTTTCAATATCAGAACCAGTAGTGCATAGAATAATCGAAACCTTTGGTCTTACTGGCTGTAATGAAATTATGAAACAATAACAAAAATTAATTGGAACTCCGGTTGATTCCAGTGGCGCATCTGCAGCACCACACAATCTAAAGATCCTGATCTGCCAACGTCCTTTTCATAGAATAAAATGTAGGGTGTCTCTAGAGTCCTCTATAAATTCAAGATATTGCCAGAATATTTAGTGAGACGACTAACGTCACAAACTTAAACCAGTCCGATTCGTATTTGACCAATGCGTAATAATGAGCAGATTCAATGCCAGAACCACAGTGAACAATGCTAGATTGAATTGTTCATCTATTTCCAACTTTTGTAAGAGTTTGGTGCTTCTGTCAGAGGTTGAGTCATGTTTGAAGCTATACTTGTCTTATAATAGTCAGTTAGTTTGGCACATATTTGGCATAACCCGTTAAAAGTGCTTTTTTCAGATGATTTAACAACAAGTTACTGACTCTTCAGTGGTTTATATTATACAGTAATTCTTTGAGAACTTTATTACACCTCAGCAGATTCTCTATAGGTCTATATTGTGAGATGTGAAAATCCAAAAATGTAGTGGAAAACCCTGACTCGTTCGTAAAAAATATCTTTCAAAGAATAAAAAATATATTTGTTCAAAATCATGAAGCATATTATTCTATTAATTTTTCTCAATATTTCCTGACAATAATAACGAAATATGAAATAAAGTACCTACCTAAGAATAGATTTTTTGGAATTTAGCGTTACCTACTTAAAATCAGGCATTTGCAGATGGATGATTGATTGGTAGAAGAAAATGAATATTACATTAAATATATTTTCATTGCATTAATTCCAATTTTCCTTCACACATTGTTTCGGATTATTTATTTCTGAAAGAAAGTTTCTTCAAGCTTTCACTAGATAATATTTTTTTATAAAATGAGAAAATTTGACATTTCTCTCTAGATAATATGTAGATGTTTCAAATTGTCGAGTATCTGTAGTATACTATAATTTTTTGGGTAATATATTCCAGGTGATTGAGGAAAGACAAGATTTTCCAGAAGTTTCAAATTGGGTTCATCATCAAAATGATATTATACTTTGATTGATTCATACGACTTTTCAATGATATCTACTTTCTTTAGAAAATCGAACTTATGGGTGATTATAAGAAATTATAATTTCAAATTGAAATGATTGATGATTGATCCAGAAACCTTTGTTTATATTATGTAAAAACTGAATTAGGGAAATTATACCCTGTCAGCATGACAAAAAATATTTCAAAAAGTAATTGATTGATATATTCTGAATAACGACTTGTAATGATTGAAATATACTCATCAGGTATTTTCGTTTTGATTATATGCTCTCTACAAACTAATTTCATATTGAAAGACGATTCTTCAACGGTAACATTCCTCTTTCATCTAGGATTAGGAATTCAATATTACAAATGCTGCAATCATAATTCTTGCCATATTAATTATTAATTTATTTTCGAGAAGTAAATTTAGACTTAGGT
Organism: Leptinotarsa juncta; assembly: GCA_015342185.1. Lineage (NCBI taxonomy): Eukaryota > Metazoa > Arthropoda > Insecta > Coleoptera > Chrysomelidae > Leptinotarsa > Leptinotarsa juncta. The sequence continues at coordinate 4,227 of WOGJ01063282.1, read as the reverse complement.
GAAGTAAAAGAAGTTGTCTTTTGATGTTACCTGTTTGTAAGTAAGCAGCTTGTATATGTAGATCTCATCGAAATAAACCTTTTCCTTCTGACTTATTTTATTTGTTCCATCACGATGAACATCAAAACCTGTTTCACCAAAGTGAGTTATCGCATTACCAGGAAGGCTGAATGAAAGTTGTAAGGTCTGAAATCTGATATTTTGCGGTAGCGTCGGATTTCCATTGATCAACTTCAATACAGCTCAAGAATATGTTGACTACTGTGAAACAAATCACTACACAAATATGGCATTAAATCGAATTTGAATAATGGAAACGACCACTGCACCTACTACTATGTCATAAAGTATCGGGAATTGTTCAGTGAAACGAAAATATATATTCATCCAAATTTATTGTATTGCTTACGTCCCTTCCGAAATTATATCGTATGACAACGGACAACCCAATCATCAAACCATTCAATCAATCAATCAATCACTGTACTTTATTGTCTAAGAAAAAAATCTTATTGACAAAGCATTTTTTAACACATTTTTTGAAATCCACTTCAGTACTCACTGCAAATACTCATTTCTCAAATATTGACTGAAAACGGGTCCCTCGAAGAGTTAGAGTTTTGCAAAAAGGAAAAACGGCCGGTGTCATATCAGTCGCAACATTCTGGAAATGACCTCTGACTTGCCTCCAACTGTCGACTACGAACTGCCTTTTACAGTACTGTTCCCGATTAGAGAAGACTGGATCCTCCGGGAGAAGAAAATATTACGAGAAAGTAGTAGTTGGTTCATCAGTCAAAAACACCTTCAGGTTCTGGTGCAGATGTTTTCAGTCGCAGACCCAGGACAGAGATATGAACCTGCCTAGGGACCTCTGCGACTGTATGCGATGGTATTGAATTGTGAGCGAATAAATTGGTAGAATTCAACCTCAGACACAAGTCAATAAAAACATTCTCAGATGCTCTTGGCTGCTACTAAGCAACGTCTAACTTGGTAGCAAATTGCTAAAAACTACTCTCCTCAATAGAAAGACTCAAAAACTCATCTCTAGTCTGGATACTGGCCTGGATGGCAATGAGGCTGCTGGCTCCCTTGAAAAGAAGGGAGCTACAAGCAGCTTCATCGGACCAGAACCTATCATTGGCATCGCTTTAGACTTTGCCAAACAAATATTGAACACTTGGACAGCAAGAAGATTTATGGACTTCTGGCAGAATCTTCCAGGATTGGCACACTTCAATGTGTTCATTCACCCTTCAAAGCTTGATACTAAACAGTTGTTGAACTACAGTAAAGATGAACTACAATATCTAACGGGCCTTCTCACAGGTCACTGTCTCTGAATCATTATATGCAGAAATTCGGACTGTCAGAAGACAGTATGTGTAGCACATACTTTGTGCCTGCCCCGCTGCGAACCAAATCACCTTTTCAGAGTTTGGCAGAGCTGCACTTTTACCATCTGACCTGAAAGACCACTTACCATATAAACTAATAGGCTTCGTTAAGAAGCTGGGTTTATTTGGTTGAGTGTGGATATGCGTGAGCCACAATAAACCCTTATGGGTTGCGGTGGAGGGACGAATAGAATCACTCACTTTTAACCTAACCTAACCTTTCTTTCCACATATCTGGTCTTTTTCGACGAATTTATTATGTACTGCCTCACCTTTCGGCAAGAATTTTGGGTGCACAACACGATTGTAATAGAAAAAACTTGAATTTTTTTCGGTTTTGGCTCAGTTGGAAGGCGCCATTCCAGAGCTTATAGTCTGTTGTGTTTATTAAATTCGTATATACATGTCACATTACCATTTGTAATGCGTTTTAAAAATGTCGTGAGGCGTATAAATTTTCAGTCGACATTTCCTTCACTTAAGCGAAGGTTTTCAGTCACCATTTCCTTAAGATGTTGAGTTTTCGACCGCTGTAAAATTCATTGTGCCACTTATACTACACATTTTTGATAAAGTTGAATCACTGTTAGGCCGATCGCATACTTACTTACAAGACATTTGTTCGCAACATGTCTGCGACATGTCACTTCAACACTGTGAGCAGCATAATGTAGGAAACAAAACTCCGTAGTTCGCACATCAGTATACATTATGTCGTCGGATGAGGATGTGGCAATATTATCGGTTCTAATATTGCGAAGGCGAAAGAAGAAAAATACTCGAAAATATTAAGTTCATCCATATAGTAAAGCTAATCTTCATCGCAGTATATTTATAAGTTGTACTGGTGAAGAAATGATGGAGGATCCAGTTAAATTTCAATCATTTTATAGAATGTCACGAGAGACATTTTCAGTACTTTTGGACAGAATTGGACCTTCTATCAAGAGATCAGATACAAAATTTCGGGAATCCATTACACCAAAGGAAAAACTAATTATTACAATGAGGTAAGTAACTTATTCAAAGTTCATTTTTATTGTGTATTTATTCTATATTACAAATTTAAAAATTCATAATCGACATTAGTATTTGGAGATGTCATAGGTGTGCTTATTTGGCTTGAAGAGTGCATAGTTTGTTCTTGAAAACTGTTTGAAAATACCGATAGAGGGCGAAAGGAAATGTTGCTTGAATTACTAATCTGCTGGGAATGTGTTAAAAGTGGGGTACAATTATTTGGTGGTGGTTTGTAAAGGATTTCACCAATAACTTGCGTTGTTTTATATTTAAATTCGTGTTTTTGAGCATTTGCCATTTGCTGTAAATCGGGCAGAAGACTTTTGAGAAATACCAAGTCAGCATTTTCCGTTTTTTCAAATTGACCTCGGCTTTTCGATGTGAAATAATCAATGGCACATTTCTCTAGTGGGTCCACTTCTTTGCGCTTTTTTGTAGAACTCTTATAGCGAATTATTGCGCTTTCAGTGACTAATAAAGGTTCATTTGTAGAAGATTCTTCGAATGCATCCTTATTTAGATCATTTTCGTCAGGAGGCTCAATTTCCGTAGATTCTTCTTGAGTCGAAATATATTTATATTTTTGGGAGATGTAATGCTACCCTTTTGTTGCCTGGATTTAGTGAACGGAAGGAGGAAGTCCAAATGGTCTGCTAAATAATATTATTTCTTTGCTTGTACTGATGATCCAGATGGTGGTTTTTGCCTTATATGACGGGCATAAGCGGATCTTAAATTTTTCCATTTCTCCTTACATGCAGCTCCTGAAAATAAAATTATGTTTCAGATACTTGGCAACCTGAATGAGCTTCAAGCAGTTATCTTTCCAATTTATGAGAGGAGACTCTGCAATTGAACAAATAGTTGAAGAATTTTGTGACAATATTTGGTCAGGTTTGCAAATGGAATTCATGCCTATTCCAAGTGAATTGCAATGGATTGAAAAAGCCGAACGCTTTGAAGAACTTTGGAATTTACCAAATTGTATAGGTAGTATTGATAGTAAACATATCAGAATATATCGTCCAACCAAGACGGGATTCGCTTTTTATAATTATAAAAGTTATTTTTCCTTGCAATTATTGGCTATAGCGGATGCAGATAGCAATTTTACTGCCATCGACGTTGGCGACTACGGTAGAAATGGTGATGGGGCAGTATTCAAACATTCAAGTATCGGATGAAATTTTCAGGCAAACACACTCAATTTTCCACCACCGCAGCCTTTGTCCAAAGAACCACACGAGCTGGTTTTTTCCTATTATTTTGTCGGAGATGCTGCCTTCCCTCTTTCTAAAAATTTATTAAAGCCCTATCCGTCAAGAAATTTAACAAACCCAAAAAGAATCTTCAACTATAGATTATCACGAGCTCGTCGAAGTGTAGAATGTGCGTTTGGTATAATGGTGTCAAAATTTAAAATTCTAGAGAGACCTATTTTATGCTCACCACACAAAGTTGCTAAAATTGTTAAGGCAATTTGTGTGTTACACAATTTTATAAAAAAAAGGATGGAAAAATGTCAGAACCAACATTTGAAATGGGCGGGTTACCACATAATAATGTTACGATATTTACTTGGGGTTCGTTTAAAAACAACACTAATAATACTTAGACAACTTTTATTCACTTAACACACAACTACTGCACTGATTATAATTCACTTAGAATACTCGCTTGCTAATCTTATTACCCTCTTACTAATAATGATCTCTGCCGAAGGAATTCGCCAGTTATATAGTACGATAGATGTATCTCGAAATTCTAGATAAATCGTTGGAATTCCCTTTCTATAATTTTCCAGTTA
>WOGJ01062696.1:0-10656 GCA_015342185.1 Leptinotarsa juncta | reverse complement strand
GGTAGAAATTTTGACATAAGGCTGAGTGAACACGTCTGTTTGGACAAAAAATCTACAATGTACGAACAACTTCAAGAATCAAAACACAAGATAAATAAAGATAACCTCAAAATCCTACACATATGCAATAAAGGGAAGAAAATGAATTCGTTGGAAGCCATGAAAATTGACAAATCAATAAAAACCAGAAATATATACCCCTAAATGAGCAACTCGATTTATGTAGGTCTCCTCTCTTGAATTTATAAATTTAACAACCCCTAGAATTTTCAGTGGTGAATTTTAAGGTTTATCTAAAGAAATGAACTTTAAACGTTCAAGCCAGTTTTGAATATACCTACATTCCAGTAGGTGGAATGGACTGACGCCTATCAGAAAAAAACTACTCCCCTGTCAGATATAATCTAACGCCTTTCGTGGTATTAGCCAGATGAGTAGTTATTTTCTGATAGGCGTCAGTCCATTCAACCTACCTGTAGGTATATTCGAGGCTGGCTTGAACATTTAAAGTTCATTTCTTTACATTTTTTTACTGCCAATCTTCAAGCATAGCCCACTGACTAAGAAGAAAATTTTAAAGTTGGCATCCTGATTGGCCCGACTACCTGTCTTTACTCCTGATAAATCCGAGTGTTCAAACTTCACATGTCAGTTTAATACTTGATAATAGGATCAAACCCCAAACGGGTCGTATAAATAAAATTAACTAGTGGTAATTAGACAAAAGTGTTTTCATTCATTTCATTAAAGTGATGATGAGATACCACAAAATAAACAAGTCATCAATCACACATAATTGTAATCGGTATACCTATCTACCTAAAGACAGCACAAAACAAAAATGCAACCAAAACAAAACCAACGTAATTGCAAACTTTCTTCATCAGGTATGTCGCGTCGATTTGTGAATTAATTTTCTCGCGCGATGGTTTTAATTTCACGATGAACTAAGATATTAATTTAAACTGAATGGTGTCAAGGGCAATTATGATGTGCGTAAAATGCACACTACCTAACATGCATGAAATGAAAACTAACGGATGCATTTGATAACGATGAATATTGTAATTCTGAAAATAGATTTCCAATTACCACATCATATGTGACCACATATAAGAAACAATATATAGTAAGCTATCTTTAAAAGATATCCATATACCATAACCGACTCTCCTATAAACCTAAAAAAAAAATAGCGATATATAGTGAATTATTTTGTTATATTTTGAAGGGTTCATGCAGCGTTTTCTATAAACATCCCAATTCCGCACCGCCGGCGCCGCCCCAACTTCTCACAGATTTCATCGTCATATTTCAGATAATTTACACAATGCATCGAGGGCAATTATAATTTGCATGAAAAGCTTAAGGTAACTAAATTAGTTATTGGATAAGTATTAATACTAAAATAATTATAATAATAGTAGATATTATATAGTATAAGTATTCCTCTAAATACTGTAAATAGTTTTCCAATTATCTACCATACTGTGTTTGACCATTATTTTAAACATTAATAAGTGCGGTGAATTATTTTTAAAAGATAGTTAAATGTAATGTAGTGAATTGTTTTGTTATTTTGGTGTAATTCAATGTTCATATAAAAGTAGTTGTTTAGAAGGATTATTTCCTTTCGTGTAATTCAATGTTCATGTGAAAGTATTTGTTTCGAAAGGGTTTTTTATTTCAGTTTATATCTGAAAGAATTTTTTATCTATACACTACATATCTTTATGAACAACTTTAACTGTAGATATTTCTCCTTCCTTTCTTTGGAAGTTTCCCACATTTTTTGTTTGATGATGGAATAGTAGAAAATCAAAAAGCTTTTTCAATATTTCCAGAAACATGTGTAAGAGAGGAACACGACGGGACGCGCTTTAATGTGATACCAACGAAATTGAATTATATTTATTCTCTGCCACAATAAGTTCCATATTTAATTTCGAAAGAGGAGTTCATAGCATCAAACTTTGAAGACATTTCACGCCTAATGAATGTTTATTTTCCAAAATGAGTAATATTTACTTTTTCGAAACGTTTGAAAATAATATCTTCGTAACACTCTCTTCCACCCGGATGTGAAGGTAAATTGGGTTGATTTCGCTCGTTATTTAAAATCTAGTATCTCCTAGCCTATTAAAAGACAAACTGAGACTCAGATTGTTTAAAAACCAGTTTCAGTTCAGCACAGTCATTACTTTTGGATTTCTCAAAAATGCGCTGAATTGACAAAGGTAAGTGGACACCGGCTCTAGAATATTGACTCAACGTATTAAGTGCTGAAAAATAATGAAATATCCCTCGGCACAAACATTGGTATTACTGATATGATGTTTAAATATTTGTCTATGGTCATGATTGAGTTCAAGGTTATTTAAAATTAACTTAAATTTCCGACTACATGCGGTAGTTGGTTTTTAACCTTCCAACCTTCCAAACTGTTTCGAGAACATCAACCAAGAATAATGACTAAAACATGCTCTATAATTACTGTGTAATAAAATCTACAGTCAAGACAACAGAATAATAACACATGGGTCATCAATTTATACAACCGATATATATCGACAAAGTAATGAAAACGAAACGACGTGGATACTGCTCTAAACAACGTAACCTTTCTATGGTAAGTTGCTAATTTTTAAAAATTTACTTACTAAAATGTAACTCAATTTCATATTTCAATTTCAAACTCCGGTATCTGGCCCACTTAAATATTACAGTACGCCGAACATCAGTCAGAGCCATAATTAATTTGAGGTTAAAGTCTCTAATTACGATTTGAATAATATGTGAACTATGAAATTCTCACAGGCACGACTATTTGTGTAGTATAAAATACTTCAAAACATAGACACTACAATAATAGTATTAAATTGTTAAACTATCGTTTGACAGTTTAATTTGTCTCAAAATTTGAGAAACTGCAGGCAAATCTCGTTTGTATAATAGCTATCTCTCTTTGATGAACTGAATGTGAACTATCATCCAAACAAGAAATCTCGCTGATTAACAAAATAATTAATTATTTTTTCAACATTTTTGCAATGAACTGACCAATCTATCTGTACTTATTGTTGTAAATCATGCCCTAAAGAAAATAACGCCTTCCGCCATTGGTAGCCAGAAACTGATTGTGACGTAGCAAAGAGCGCGCGAATGTACGATGTTCGCTGCCGTTCTAGATGTAACGAGAATGATGATGTACCGTCTTTGATGGAATTCCGAGGAATGCTTCAGAGCCTTCGATTGCCAAATATAGGCGCCATCCACTCGCCCATCGAGACAGTCAAGTGGAAGTTACAGTGCGGTACGCGAAGGGATCTAGTAAGGTGATAGACATTCAAATAATAGTTGAAGTTTTAGTTAAGTGTTTGTTGTATTTAAAGTGAAATACAGTTAAGTTTGATTATTGTTCAGTGTAGTGAACTATTGGTCAACCTACGAGGAAATACGTAACATTATAAATGCGAAAGTTAATAACTTAACATTCACTTATTCATCTCTCCCTACTGGTGAGTCCTAGGCAGCTAAAATTTGGTATTACTTTCTTATCACTGTTTCACCGTACCACTATATTGTTGGAATCTGAAATTGTGTATGTACATTCATTTTATGTTGTACATGTGCAATAACAAATGAATTTTGAATATTCCAACTTGAGCGCCAGTCGCGGGGAAAAGGAACGTTCATACAATAAAGTTAGCTTTTCATCACTGTTTCTCCATACCGCTTTATTTTCGTTGGCTGAAATTTTGTATGTAGATGTGAAATAAGAAAGGATTTTAAAATTCTAACTGGTACGCCAGGCTCGAGGGAAAAGAGGGCGTTCATAAAATAAAGTTACCTTTTCATCACTGTTTGTGAGTGAATTCATATTTAATATCAGTATTGCACCAGTGCGGTGCCGGGGCGGATCGCTAGTATATTGAATATGAGAGTTGAGGGTCTGCATTTACATTTTACAGATGATAATCGAGAAGTATCATTTCATTCATTATTACAATTTCGAATAATCAAGAGCCCCGCAGATCACCGACTTTGTATAGGCCAATAATTCAGTCAGGTTCTTAACAGCATTGCACCGATTCGATATCAACAAATAAAAAGTTTGATGGGCTACATGATTGCTCTCGAATCCAAAAAAATAACTGTTCAAACAACTTTAACAAATTGTCTCCCTACGCAGAAGACATTGCTCTACTTCCACATTCACCAGCTAAAAACTGCGAAGACAAGCAAGCATATTAGAGAAGTGTGCCTATTTCTAGAAGATTAGTATCAACCCCGACAAGACAATACCACTCACGTAGTCTTCAATTGACAGGATACTTTTTGGATGAAGCAAGATACCTGAGTGTCACCATCGACAGAAACTAACATTCATGTCCCATAGCATATAGAGGTTGGCAATGGCTTGAAACAACCTCTATAATCCCTCATAGGACACGAAAGTATCATACAGACTCCAGATCCATAGATGTATAAACGTCTGCCTGCGGATGATCGTAAAAGCTCTCAGATACGTACTAAAACAGATGCATCTACCGGATCCTCGATCTTAGCACCCGTTACTTGGCTGTCCTGCGAAACCAAGCCGACGATTTCGAGCTAATTCGGTAACGTCCCAACCCAACACTGCAGGATCTCCACGACGAGACGCACTGAACAGGGACGAAACAAAATCAGAGACTAGTACAGAGAGTAGCGTTTTAGCGAATCTGATCAGTAAAACAACACACAAAACACAGACACATATAATCTAGTACTACACAATCATATACACTAGCCCTTGATTCACACATCCGTAACCAGTTAGGAACAGGGGATCATCATGCAAAATCTACAAACAGTAGAAAATGTGTGTAACTGGTAACAAAACAACAGACAACGAGGAGCCAAAGCACCAGACACTGACATCCACGATGTGGAGGGTGACGGTTTGAACATTTTAGCCTTTGTTCACGTCAACCCGACCAAACTATCGGGCGATTGAAACTCTGTGGTCTGCGGAGGATCTGAAAGTACATTGTTCAATTCACTTGGTGTTACCTGAATTGATGTGAGCAGCGCTCTATTCAGCGTTTCATTTTTGAATCTAATATAGTAAGCAAAGACTAAAAAAATTTTTTTTAAATTATTGGGTGAATGAAAATATTTTCTCCAAAAAATTTAATTTTTTACTAAATTATGAATATTATAGGCTAATGTTAAAATATCCTTGGCAATTGAAATCAACACAAAATAATCTGTGATCATATTACAATATTTTTCCTGTATCTGTTTTGGAAATAGAGACTGTCAGTGTTAGATGAACACCACAATCATTTATTTACGATGTACTTCTACAGAACTAGTGAAGTGGATCTCCTGCCTATTTTTTTAACTATTCGCTACAGCGGAATATGTTGTCCACACAAATGATAAATCCCAAATATATTTACCTAAAATAGTAGAAATTTAATTTATTTTATATAATACAGAAAGAAGTTCAGTAACGAAAAGCCAGACATTCTGTATGAAAACTTCAATATCATTTCATAATAGGTTCTGGACTCTCCTGATTCATTACCACAAACATCAACAACACACAACTTAACGAATGGATCGTATGAAAAAATGTATGTACTGCATATTACATTTTCAAAATCCATAATGAAAAGAACTGCTGGCATTAAAAAAGTATTTGAAAATTGTGAAAAAATTTCCTGCTTGAGGAGTTTTTCTTATTTTTTATTGGTCCTTACATATCTGTAAAATTCTATTTGACATTCTAATTTTACTATTCATTATGGTCGTCACATCAAATGAAATAGTCATTTTTATACCCTAGATGCGTTGGATATCTTTTTACGAGTACACTAAGGAAGTATGAAAAATATAATCTTATAGCGACTATTGTATCTTCTGTGTAATCAATTCTTTCAAATCAGATGAATCATTTGATTCATGAAAAATCATAAAGCAAGGCTACCGAACACAATTTCTGAAATGCATCATTCGATGATTACATACATTTTCATTGACTCCATTCATTTCATTGACATCATCGTTATTACAAAATATGCATAAAAATGGAAAAGCACCATTAACTCTTAGAGTGTCTACAAATATAAATGTATTATCGCTGGTTGAACACAAGGAATCCTTTCATCAGATAAACACGTGAGAGTAATAAGTATTCTGCAAGGCCTGAGAAGTATCGTGCTGATAAGGTAATAAGTATATGCCAACTTGATGAATAATCATTATCACGAAACGAATTTTAAAACATGAAGATGTGAAAAGATCCTTAGCATTATATCAAAAAATATAAAATATGTTTTTTCCGTTAACCAGCTGTCGCACCCCTAAGAAGGACAAGTCTCAGAAGTCGAAACTTGTGCGAGCTAAGGACTAATGAAGTCTTACTTTTCAACGTGTGATTCCGAACACGGGTTGGGCGATAGCAAGAGAAAATCGTTGAGCCTGCGGCTTGAACCACCGACTAACACGGCTATCGAAAAAGGCACCCACGGCGAACTGACCGATATATCAGACTTATACGAAAAGAAAAATGACATGAATGAATAAATAGAAGATCTTATAAGTTACAAGATAAAAGTGTAGAATTTACAATTTACTTGTTTCTGAGCTGAATTGGTAAGCAGCATTGGTGGATGTATTTTATGCCGATATAAAATGGTATGGAAACGAACAAACCTGAATTGCGAAATGATTTTCTCCATGAAGAGCATAATTGGAACCTGAAGACAAACCGAAACAAAAACTCCCCTCAGACACCAGAACTGAAACACACTTTTTTTTCACCTACCAAGTTGGCATCATCAGGATATGAACTTATACTGTATGGTTCATGACGACAACTTCGTGAGTACAAAGCGTGATGTTTGTTATTGAGGTTACTATGAAGATGTAGTTAAATATTATTTGCCATTTTCCTTCAGTGAGTTTGGTGAATAGGTGAATATTTGGTTGGTAGTTGCTGGTGTTTGCTCTATCCCATATAACCATTCTTTTTATATTATTAGTACAGTCATAAAAGTCAAAATTTTAATAACTTGTTATCAAGTATGCTTATATGAAAGTTTAAACATGGATTATTCATAAAATACCTAACATTAAAGAACGTATCCACAAATGTTGTTTGCTGATCTTGCTCATTTGTTCGAATATTTTTTGAAAATTGAGTAGGTACTACAAATTGGACAATTTGTAGGTAGCATTCTATAGACATGGACATGGTTATTCAAAAGTATTCTACACAGTTTTTTAATTAGAGTTTCCATTAAATAAATGTTATTTATTTGAATGTACCTGAAAAATCATCAAAACCATTCGGATGGCAGTAACGATTAACATATAAATTAAAAGTGAAATACTCAAATACCGTAATTTACTTATGTTTCAATAAATATCAAAGCTTTTTTCGTAACGAATAACATTCACCTGCTCACTCGTCATTGCTTGTTCGTAAGTTTTTAGCCAAAAACAAAATCGTAATCATGTCTCAGCCACCGTATTCACCAGATTTGACCCCCTATTACTTTTTCCTGTTCCCGAGACTGAAGAAACCCATGAAAGGACGGCGTTATGCGATAATTGAGGAGATAAAAATAGAATCGCTGAGAACTCAAGGACATAACAAAATCAGAACTGCATCAAGGATTGGAAAAACACTCTTGCACAAGTGTATTATATTTGAAGAGGACTACTTTTAAGGGGACATAATACAAATCGACAAATAAATAACTATATTTTTTGAGAAAAATGAAAATTCATCTTATTTTTTAACAAACCTCGTATAGCTTCCAGTTTTATCGATTCAGGACTGGCAACTAACTCCGTGATTACTGACCACATTTTTAGTACTGATAAAAATTTTTTTATTGAAACATATTTTTGCTATTTGGAAAAATACAACCTGTATATCGTTAAAGCCAACTCTGGCAATTTGTGCGGGATACTTTTCAAGTGGTAAATGAGTTTTACTTGAAACTTCTATATTACTTTGGAGCCAAAATGAAAAACAGGAAATTCATTCATCGATTTAATTCAGAATTGGTATTTTACTGATACATACATCGAAAACCTTGATTCCTTCCAGTCATTTATTGTATCGGCCGAAGAGCAATATGATAATGCTTTGAGTTATGATGAACTGAAGAGATAATAATTCTCGTTTACAATAAAATGTAGAATCAACTCAGAATAAATAAGAGTTCATAAGAAAGTTGAGAGTGTTACTATAGTTGTTGCTGATGACACGACATCCGTTAAAATTAATAGACACTCGCCAATTTTTACGCAGATAATGATTTTTCATGATGAACTTTCAATTTAAGCCAAATCAAACTGGGACGTTCCATTTATAACACAACAAAAAGATGTGGAAAGTTCAAAACCCGTATAATAAATACTTGCTAATACCTCTATTGCTTATTTGTAGTTAGCAGACAGGAGGTATATTCAAATTCTCGCATTTTTTTACTAGTTTTTTCTGCATATGTAAAACGATTTGTACACTGATATGGAAGTAGGTTTAGTATAGTCAATAATCAGTTAGTCTGAAATAAATATAATACTGAGTCATGGCTATTAGCCTTGAACAGACTACGTATTACCTCAGGGCTAATACTTGAATGCCACCATATTGCCGACTCCTTTAGCCAACACCCATGCTCAATCCCTGAAGAGATGAGATCAAAGGATGCAGTCTTGCCCGGATCACCCTGGGCGACCCTGGAAAGCTGGCGCCGAAGAAATATCTGGCGATGACCAGGAAAAATCTACGCTTATCAGTAGTAGGATTTCTGACTGGCCACTGTCAACTAAGGAAACACCTCCATAATATGTTGCTAGTGGACATACCTCTATGCAGGATGTGTGACTAGGAAGACGAAACTATCAGGCATATCCTATGCGAGTGTCCGGAGTTATCGTCAATAAGAGTGTGTGTTCAGCGAGTCTTGGACTACACCTGCCGATATAAAGGAGATGTCTCCTAGTGATCTGTCCACCTTCCTGGAAAGGACAAGATGGACGATGACCTTCGGGAGGATATACAATGGGTCACATGTGGCCTAAGTGCTGTGGGCCTACACTCACACTCCTTAATCTACAGATACAGTAATGATGTTTTCGAAAAGCTAAACAAGCTTACTAGACTTATGGAATAAGAATTTTTCGAAAATCCACATTTTATTCAAATGCTGTCAAGAATTTCATAAAATTGTGTGATTTCAAATTCCATTATGTATGGTTGGCAATAAAATTGAAAACAGTGATTTATGTGTAAATCAATACTCATAAGGGAAGTACTTTTCCGGTTTGTACCCATCAGTAGGAAAGGACCTGATGATCAGAGTTTTTTGTAATACTAGTTAATTTTTAACCAAAAAAGTTATTCCAAATCGTCATAAATCATATACGTGCACTTCATCAGACTCTCAGCAGCATATGTCCCTGAAATATCTTTACAAATACAATATCACTTCATTAGCAAAGTTTGGAAATGTTCCAAGTGTCAACACTCGATTTGATGTTCGACAAAACGACCCCAACTTCATCTTTTCCTGCAACCCAACCACAATCTATTGTGTCGGACAATTTCCCAAACGGATTTTACTCGTTTATCTATGGCTGCCGAATATCCCTCGGGAAATATCAGACAGAGTGATCGCAATTATCATCTCGAGAATTGCGTGTATATTGCCCAGGGCCTGAGAGTTCCATTTCCTCGACAATACAAACAGATAAACGAAGTGAATATTGTGGAAGTCGGCGATATTTCGATATTTCCCTGCAGGACAATATATCAACTTTCTAGAAGGATTAGGGAAGTTAACTTGCTTTCCGTCCAAAGAAAATCTTGACTAGTTCTTCTAATAGGTGTTGTTAATGAATTTTCTGATTATATAATGATTGAAAATTTTTCAATGAATTTTGTTGAAATGCAATTTTTGGCATTAAGGTAATCTAGGTTTTCACAAAAAGGTTTGAAACAAACTATTTTATTATAATTTTGGGTATATTGGCCTTCAAGATTCATATACTTTCACCTTTGTTCAAACCAATTTTTGCAACAGTTTTTTAACACTGAAGTTGATATATATCATAAACTGTTTTTGGAGTTTTTCCCGAGGGGAAAAAATCGCTGTCAATGCATTTATTTAAAAAAAATAGGGGCAATCCTTGGATGATAAATCAGAAGAATATGGACAATGAATCATCAATTCGATGTGCTTCTTCACACAATCAATTATTTGATGAGCTCTGTGGGAGTTAGCATTGTCATCACGAAAACAGACGAAAGAAAGTTAATTTTGATTTAATATGTATCAACGATCATGAAAACTAATGGAAGAAATGATTCTTTTAAATCAAAAATTGCATCAACGATTATGCTCCCAAATAAAACATCTTATAAACAAGGAAATTCGTTTTTACCTTCTTTTTTTAAACAATAGCAGATACAAAATTAAAAAAATCATTTTCATATAGCTTCTGATCATAAAAAATGGATCAATAGTAGTATTGAAAAAAATTCAATTGATATATCTAACGCCGCCGCTGACCATGGTAACCCAATTCGACGAAGGGACCTCTACCTGAGCATGACGTCACACGCACGTTGCCTCCCTAGGCGATTAA
>WOGJ01062667.1:0-14115 GCA_015342185.1 Leptinotarsa juncta | reverse complement strand
AGGTCGCAATGAATTCTCCGAGTTTTTTGTTTTACCGGAGACAGTATTGTAGACAAAATACCAAGTGAAACAGCAACTAAAATACGGATAAAAATGAGATTAAGAAAACGTTAATACCAAAATCTACAACGCAAATGAAAAATTTTATTAGTGCACAAGAGCAAATTCGAAGTTCTTAACGGTCCCTACTCAAATGTACGAACTAATTACCGTTCTGGAATAGTTCTGAATTGGTTCGGGGAAAACCAAAACACTTTGTGAACGATTCTAACTGAACCAAAACACATTCTAATAACTGCGCATGATCGAGCTATACAGAATTGTGAACCAAAACAAACCTAATCAGTTTAACAAGTATATTGAGCGCAGTATTAGAAAGACTTTCGAGAATTTTAATAGGAATTTCATCAAAGCCAGATGCCTTCTTATTTTTTATGTTTCCTATCACTTCTTTCAATTCATTTATACTGATGTGGTGTAATGAAAAGGTACTGTCTACATAGATATCACTGAGATATTCTAGGGGATCGTGAGTAGGTATAATGTTTTGACTGAGTTTTGTTGCAACGGAGCAGAAATGGCTGTTTAGAAGGTCCGGATTCAAGGATGTATCTGTTGTGTTTGTATACATATTTTTTCCTCTGAGTTCGTTGATTATTGACCAGCTTTCTTTAGCTTTCTTGTCAGATTCTGTGATTCTGTTACTATAGTACAAGTTTTTTGCAGCCCTGATTACCTTTCTATAGACTTTCCTATAATTATTGAAGTAACAGTCAAAAAATAAACTATTAGTAAACTTTCTGATTTGATGAAGATATCTTATATTTTTTGAAGAAGTTCGAATTCTCCTAGTGATCTAATGTTTCCCTTTCTTTTTGTTAATTTTTTGTTTGGAAAACGCGGTCTCAAAATGTTCAAGAAGTATTCTATAGAGTACCTCCAACGGTGTCTCTACTAACAACACATTATTCCAATCAGTACATGAGCATAAGTGATGAAACCTATTATAATATTTTATAGAGTAGATTCTACCAAGGTGAGATTTTTTTCTTGATTTGTGTAATTTGAGTTTTATTTTACTAAATATTGCCTCATGCTCAGATAAATTGGAGGGCATGGTTAAACAAGAGACACAGGCATGTTCGAGATTTGTGCAATAGTAGTTGATCATCGAAGCTGAGTACTGGGATATACGAGTTGGTGAATTGATATAATTGACTAGGCCAAAAGAGTCAAAGATATTTTTTTAGTCTTTGAGTACAGATTGTGGATTCCTCTTTGTAGTCGATATTAAAATCTCCAGCTAGAATAATGTTAGCGTTTAATTTAAATTTTGATAGGAAATGCTCTAATTTATCTAAAAATATATAAATTAGAATATCTAATAAAATTTCAATTAAACGCTAACATTATTCTAGCTGGGGATTTTAATATTGACTACAAAGGGGAATCCACAATCTATACTCAAAGGCTAAAAAATATCTTTGACTCTTTTGGTCTAGGGTGAATGATTAGGTGAACTTTGTAACAGATATCTAGATTCGTTCAAAAGTTGAGGGGGAGAGTATTTACGTCTGCACTCTATCATGGTAATAACTTGGTTCGATATAGAAAATTTATTTTTCAGCGGTGACAATGTAGAAGAAGCCTTTCTTGAAACAGCAAAAAAAATATACCAGAGCATCCAAGATGGTCGTTTGGATCTCAATGCTGCTGAATCTGGAGTACAACACAAGCCTTCGCAACCAGGTCGTAACAATTTGTCCAGTGATCAACAAGCTAGCAAAGATAACTGCTCTTGCTAGTTGAGTAAATAATTTTGATCCTTGAGAATCTCTCCGATTCCATTTTGTTTTAATACTGTACTATTATGCTCTGTTCTACGTTTCAAAACAAACGAAGGTAAAGATATTTATTTTTCGGCAATTTGAAGGAAATGATTGATTGTTTGGGGAGAGTTGATGGTATAAAACTCAATTCAACTTTGACCTTTTTTTTATTCGCACCAATGCTGAAAAAACTATTTCAATATCGATCTGGTGTGGCTACCGTCCTATTATGAAATGTTCCTTTGAAAATTCGAGGAACCATATCGTTCTGAACTGCAAAAACTCATAGTTTTTGCAATCATCATGACTTTGAGAAGCTAGTTTACTTTCTTAAAAATTAATAAAAATTCTGTATTAGTCCTTCAGAAATTTCATTTGAAAAATATTATTTCAATATTGAAATCTGGTTTGAAAATAGAGTTTTACTAATTAGGGTTTCATGATGGTGGGAATTGCTTAAACTTCATATTAATAAGATATAAAGGAAAAAATAGATGCATTGAATGTTCACTGCACTAATAGATAACGTTTCACCTCTAATTTTTTTATGCCATAGAAGTTATTATCTGTAAACTTGTTAAGTCTATTAATAATAGTATCGTTGGTATAACTGAAATCAAATCTTTACAGCCTTGTTATGAAACGTAACCCAACAATTGGTATATTTGTTTTGAAGGCAAAACACTTATTTTTGTAATAGGCAATACCATTTACATATAAGCAGTTATTTTTGTTTTTATTTTAGAGCACTCAATTACAATTTCATTTCATGAAATTTATTCCATTTTCGAAGTTTCAAATAGTATATTAGAGTTTTAAACAATGGAAATAAGGATTTATCAAATAAAAAATTAGGCTGTATGAGTCTACTTTCATCAATTCAGTTTGCAACACTTGGGGGATCACACAGAAAAAAAAAAACATTGTGCCAATTTCGATCCGGATTCAAGATCAGTTTACTCTTTTGTGAAATTCGTTTTAGTCAGGTAACCAGTTTAAATTGTTACTAAAACACACGAATTTTAGATGGGATTTTTTCAAAACTTCATGAAATATTCTCAAGAAAAAACTTTTCTATTATACAAAAATATTTTTTGTCACAGTATACAAAGCATTAGAGATTAGAGTTATACTTTTAATTTTTCTACTTGTTTTTTTAACTTTTACTTTATAATCACTTGAAATGTTGATTTTTTGCTAGTGCCAAGTCATTTATAAATTGGAAAAATTTGGTTGGAGGCTACCAGAAAGTGGGAAAGTGGTTCCATCCAATGGTCACTACAGGTTTGCAATTTGAGCTGATGAGTAGAGACCATTACTTCACGAAGGTAGAAGAGTTTAGATTCACCAGTGTCTCAAAGAAATGAAAACTGTCTTATTTATCGGCAGTTGTATATGAACAGTCCAATTTTAGTTTATTTACACAAGTAACAGTACAGTTACTGACAGCTTTGTCTTACTGTTAAATATAATTCAGGCTTATATATTTGATAACTTGGAAATTGTTATTGCATTCTTTTAGTGATGTATGTTTGTATGTGATGTATTTATTATTAATATCATATATGAAATATTATAAATATAATTTTAAGTTGAAAACTTTTTTTTCATTATATCCAGTGCAGGTGTTTTAAAATTCGTAAAACAACACCTACCTGGTGAAGAATACATATTGAATAGGAGACAAGTAGAATAAATTGTTTATAAAGAATAAAAACTTGTCGAAAATGCAGAAAATCTTAAAAACTTTCAATCTGACAAGTCGTTTTATTTATTTTCGTTAATCAAAACAGACAATAGGTACTAGGTTCATGAAATCTCGACGATTTTCAATAGAAGGGATATAAAAGTAAAAAATTACAGGGTTTTTGCTCATTATGAAACAAAAACAGATTAAGTTTTTTGGTGAAATGCAATTATCAAGCAGAAATAATATTATTGATACTCATTATTTCATTCAAACAATATAATAGGTAACCATTACATTTTCAAAATTAGGAAATGTAAATAAATAATGTATACTCACAAAAGCAGATCCTGTTTGTTTTTTTACCAAAATCGTATGTCGCAGGTGTGCATTACAACCCCTCATGAAGGTAACATAAATTAATGTAAAAATGTGAACAGGATGTGAAAGAGAATGATTAAATTTCAAAACGGTCCAAAACAAGCTCTTTTCCCAAACACTAGAACTGCATTACTCTTCTCAATGCGCGTTTCACCCATCAAGTCAGCATCTTCAGTAGGTGAAGTACACTTTCATTTCATTTGTACCTTGAGGTAAGTTTTAAATTTATTTCAAAGCAATCAACTGATGCATTTTTATTCTAGGGGATGGTAATATTGGTTTTTCAATTTTAGACTCGAATAAAGGTATTCCTTTAATTGAGAAATATAAAATGGCAGGGGATGACACCATATAGCTTCGATGCAAGGTACGTAAAACTTCTTTGTATGATGGTTTTGTAGGTATGTGATATTTCAATAGAATTAATTCACCCCATATCTAGTGAAATGAATGTACCTGATGATTTCAGATTCTTTCATTGATGTAATATCAAAGGGAGCAAATTTGTCTTATGTATTATTTGAACCGCTCGATATGGTTTATTCCTTAGGATAGTATCGGCTTTGTATATAGACTCAAGGTATAGGATTTGCTTAGCATAATATTCAAGTCCATTTTTCTAAAATCTCCGGAATAAAATCCTACTAGTTTAGATGCTCGAGTACGAACATATTTTTGATAATGTATTTTATTAAAACAACGATAAAAATAAAATAAAAACAATAATAAAAATTAATTGGCGCTCTGGGGCGAATTCATTGATTCCAGTGGCGCATTTGCTTTTTCAGCTGCAAGAAAACCCAGAAAAACCTGCAGCATCACATCATCTGAAGATCTTGATCTAACAATCTCCTCTCTCTTATAAAACAAAATGTAGGGTGTCTCCAGAGGCTCCAATAAATTCAATGCATCGCCAAAACACTTCGTGACACAACTATTGTCAAACTTAAACCAGTCTTTGGTCTTTGACCAAGGCGTAATAATGATATATTTGAATTTGAATACTAAATTTGGAATTCTATCAGAAATCCGATTAAACATTCATACATATGCATACATAACATAAATTGTTATCACAATTTACAACATCCCATTGTATAATGCACAACACTGTAACATCTAATGAAATAGTTTGAAGTCCAAATGATATCAAGTAAGTCATATTGGTCAAAAGATTTGAAAATTCTACAGGTATGAGTCGGTACACCGGTGTTAATGGTTCAGGCATCTTTTCGTGTTTTTCCCACATTTTGATTTTTATCTCAAATAGAAGGTGCTATTTCTATATTACACATCTAAGACGGGAGTCTGTAAATAAAAGGCGAGGTGTTTAAAAGAGGTAGGGAATTTTCCCTCAGGATATAGAAAGCCCCGACATTCTATCGAATGAGTCCCTTATATCCTATGAAACTTAAGAATTTTCAAAATTATTTTGGTTTCTAGTCAACCCTGACATTTGTTTTGATTAATTCATTCCAAAATAGATGGCGCCACGTCTGCGTTATATATCCAAACCTTTGTATATTGTCTAAAAATTTCTTTGTATATAGACTACTCCATATACAAAGCTACTAGGTTAGTCTCCAAACCCAACATTACTAAATGATTACTGTCAAGCTGCAAACATTGTTATTCCAGATTCCGAGAGAGGGATAGACACAGGAGGCCAACGAAGCAGAACCAGAGACCACCTCCGAGGGTCGTTATGAGGTGGCTCCAGTAAGTATAGAAATTCCTTAACTAGATTTCAAATTCACTTAATTTTCAGATTCACTGGGAAACAACACTTGCTCACGACATAATGAACACTCGTCTCCGGATAGTTTTTGGGGACCCCATGCGAAAAATCGGTTAGGAAATCCAAGATAAAAGCAAACAATAGATTAGAAAGCAAAAGCACCTAAACTGACTTTCGACGAAAAGAGGTCAGATGTCAATCTTGCTGAAGTGCCCATCAGTAAGTTGAGAACCGCTTCGTAGGAGCGGGTGTGGATGGACGAGATGGGATATTCTGCACACAGTAACCGTTTAGAGATTTCAACTCGTGGCACTCAACCCGTGAGGGGGCATGGGGGATTGTCTTTAGACATTAGCTGTAGACATTGTTTTTCAAGTGTGGGAGGAGTTATTTGATAGGAATTTAAATTTTAATTAATTGTCGCTCTTCTGGTGAAATTGATAACTAACTGTAAAGAGAAATTTAGTACCCAACATGATCCTGGTATATAAAAGATTCTGCTGATTCGGGTACATGAAAGATCATTTTTTGTGGATTGCCAACCCAATGGACTAGTTATTCCATTCAGAGTGATTTATATTATTTCATAAATTGGTGTCGGCTGTACATTAGTGAGGCCGCCTGGTGGGAAATGAAGAATTCTGTAGTTTTTGAAGAAATTATTCCTAAATTTGTAGAGATTCATAAGTGTCATATATCTGTTTCATAGTGGACAATGGATGATTTTTTCGAATCTTAGAGTATGTAAATCCTCTTAGCTTTTCTCTTCTACGGTTACATTGTTTCACACAAGTTATACAAGATGTATGGACACAGTAGGATCACCATTCACAAGTTTTAAAAAATTGGAATTCCACATATGAACTCATCAGACGTTTTAAATACAGAAACTGTAACTTCCACAGGCCATCTTTCTCAAGTTTTTCTAAAAGAGTTGTGAAAAGATTTCCATTGCATGCGTTATTCAAATAAACTTTTTTGATTTTTCAGTTATCAAACAACTTGTGGACAAATGTCTGAGACAGCACTCTTGAATCTTCTTAAAAAATGAATTAAAACGCCTGTTTTCATGTCACGTTTTTTCCTTTTTCCATACAACAGTACTGTGACACGTGATTCGAAAAGGGTCTTATAATTCTGGTGAAAGTGTTTCTTACTTTTTTCTCATTCTACACCAGAGATTACAATTGTAACTTTTCTGAAATTTTTTTGGAATAAATCCATCCAAAGAATTGTTGGTAAGGAAATAAAACAAACAAACTAAAATACAACTATAAGATTCTATTTATTAATTTTATATACAATATTTTATACAGATAAATATTTGTAAATAAGTGTTACTTCAGGCCAAATTTAACACTCAATCATGACAGTTCTAGTGGAAAGTTTATCTACAAGTATCATGCTCGAATATTAAAAGTGGTCCACAAATCTTAGACATCAAGTTCACCTAATCTAAGTAAAGGTAGACACGTTACAAAAAATAAGCACAGATCTACCTCAATATCAAACACTTGGTAACAAAATTCACAAAAACGATCTGCCCGTGTTTTCTGCAACGCCTCACATCATATGTACGGACTGCCGTCGTAAGCTAAATAAGCAAACCTAAGTGGAGTTCTATTCAACAAGGCAATCGACTATCTCAATAATTGGATGTACTCTCAAAATCATATCTACTGAATTTGTTCTAAAACTGACATCTGAAAGTTTTGCAATCAAGTACGATTGTACGATTTTATTCAAATAGTGAGACACCGTCTTCCATCTGTACAAGTACAAATTCAATTTTTTTGAGAGTTCAGGCAACCGTTTAGATCTGGGACGTGCAGCCCGCATAACAGCCTCTAAACATTAACTCATCAAATTGACAAATGATATGGCATGTTTTCTACGCATCTAATTGACAGATAATTATAAACTACAGCCAAGGCAGCTTCCAACAATAATTGCTACAACACAATCATAACCAAACCTGGCTGCGCAGATAATCATTGGAAAAGTCGACAGATAATCGCGAGGAAAACCATCCGAAAAAATGCAATCAAAATAGGAGAAGATTGAAATCATTGCTAATTCAGTAATCTAACAGTTCTACCTCAATGTAAACAACTGATACAGGTTGAAATATATTTTTTTGATACATTTTTCAGAGAATTTTTTAATAAGTCAACATTGCACATTCATATAATACATATTTCTTGAAATCACATCAATAGTTTAACATTTCAAATCATCAGAATTTTTTTGGTCAGGAAGAGTTGAAGATGGGAAGATAAACTTGAAATACAATCGTAAATATGAAACATTTCTTTTTTTTTGAAACACGAGTTTTAATCAGCTCAAGTCCAAGTAGCGGATATAGACATACCATAAAGGAATTTTCGATACGTTACAGAAAAATAAATTTTTTTAAGAGCAAATCCTCTGCATGAGAAGATATATGACTTCACAAATCACAGGCCAACATTTCTCTGAACCACATACCAGACTAAACGTTTCCCAATAATTTATCCTCTGATTGATTCCGCCGTTACTTGATGAAGATCCATAGTGGTTCAGTGAGAAGTTTTTATTTCTGAATAGCACTAAAACAAGATTCATCAGATTACACAACTATCAAAAAAATGCTCTCAACTCAACATTTGTATTCAGGGCAGCTGTTTTAAGGTTTTTTTATTATGTAAAATGATTTCTGTTTATCAGACGAATCCCAAACAATGTATATTGTCAAGTGGAAAATAAAATATTATTATTATTAATTTCAAAAACTACACCTCACGATTTGATCTCCACAAACTATTCGAAAAATATATCACAACATATTTCGCTAAGACAACAGCTTTTTCAAGTGATTTATACTTCAAGTTGTTACATTAATATTTATATACTATATACATAACTTGGATATGGACATAGCAAGTCGAGGCAGAAAAGATTTAGACCAGTCTTTATTAACCAAACATGAAGTTGTTCCTAAAAGAGAAATATCTTCCGCTGACATTTCACCACGTAGGAGGATTGATCAAGATCACTCTTTTGAAAGGAGAAGAAATAGCCATTATGGTGATCAATCACCGGGAAGACGAAGAAGTTTTGACTCTGCAGATCTTTCACCACCTAGAAGAAGAAATAATGAAGGGGATCAGTCTCCAAAGCGAAGAAAAAATCGTGATATTGATCAGTCTCCACCAAGAAGAAGAATGAACGACTCTGAGGATCAGTCTCCAAAGCGACAAAAAAGAGATACTGATCAATCTCCACCAAGAAGAAGGAATGATGGTGGGGATCAGTCTCTAAAGCGACAAAAAAGGGATACTGATCAGTCTCCACCAAGAAGAAGAAGAAATCATGGTTCTGGAGATCAGTCTCCAAGAAGACAGAAAATTTTTAATCCTAATGATCACTCTGCTAGAAAGAAAATAAACCGAGATGAAGATTATCCTCCAAAGCATAAGAAAAGAAGAGTTTCTGGAGACCATTCACCTAGTTTGAGAAAGAATGGAGATGCCAGAGGGTAGTCACGTAATCAATATATAAAGAAAGACTCAAGTCGTCAAAAAACATCGAGATGGGGTGAAAATTCACCAGATGGTTCAAACGTAGCTCTTGGGAAAGCTGAAAAAACCTTGAGCGGTAAAAAGTCTGGTCTGCAGAATTCCAAGGATCTCGCTCAGGAATTGACGGCTTTAAAAGAGCGGGAAAATGAGTTGTTTTCAAAATTAACAGCAACTGAATCAGGAGAAAATGCAGTCACTGTCTTGAGGAATAAAAAGACCATCAGCCCCGAGGAAGAAGCGGAACTACAGAGAAAGAAAAAAGAGCTCGAAGACAAGTACTCGAAATGGGGGAAGGGTCTCAAGCAAGTGGAGGATAGCAATGAAAAGTGGGCCGAACAACTAGACGTTATGAGCAAGCCTTTGGCCAGGTATGCTGATGACGAAGACCTCGAGAAATACCTGAAAGATCAGGAACGAGATGGAGATCCGATGCTGATGTATATACGGAAAAAGAAGAAGAAAGCGGTAGAAGCTGGGATCTTAGAAAAACCTGTTTATTTGGGAGACTTTCTGCCAAACAGATTTAGTATTCGACCTGGTTATCGGTGGGATGGTGTGGATCGATCTAACGGTTATGAAGTGAAACTACTGAGTATCAGAAACGCCGAAAAGGCCCAACGAGATGAAGCATTCATGTGGAATAATGAAGACATGTAATATAAATAATTTTTCCACTAGTACATATATTTCTATTTATTTTCTGTTTTTATACATACTCAATAATTTACTGAAAATAA
Organism: Leptinotarsa juncta; assembly: GCA_015342185.1. Taxonomy (NCBI): domain Eukaryota; kingdom Metazoa; phylum Arthropoda; class Insecta; order Coleoptera; family Chrysomelidae; genus Leptinotarsa; species Leptinotarsa juncta. Next base: position 4,183 of record WOGJ01062667.1, on the reverse strand, counting down.
ACCAAAAATTCATGTAAGAACAACTTGCAAGTATGAATCACTTGAAAAAGCTAATGTCTTTGCGACATGTTGCCGTATATTTTTCAAACAAAGTTTGTGGAGATCAAATCGTGAGGTGTAGTTTTTGAAATTTCCTAATTATGTTGGTATGCTGTATCCATATTCCACATTCGCAGTTACATCAGGAATTTGAAATGATCTAACCTAACTTAAAAATGCATTTTTTTTGTAATGTCCGAGCTAACATCATTTGAATAATTCATTGAAAACTCGTTTTTAACCATTTGAAAGTATCACTTTATATCTTCCAAACTAGTTTTGAATTTTTCAAATAACTTTTTTTGGTTTCAGAAATAAGATCCATGAAGATTTATTAAATTATCTTGAATGCCAATGTTCACAACCTAAATCCTGCAATTCCAAACTTCTTCAACAAACAATTCTAACCTCAAGAGGTTCAGGTATTAAAATTAGGGATTATTGGGTATGAGTTACAGGCCTAGAAGTTTTGGAATTGAAGTTTGGGTTTTACAGGGCTTGAAGTCATAGAGTTTGGAGTATAAATTTCAGAGGTTTTCGGATTTTATATGAAGCTGTAATTGAAAGGCTAATTTAATGATTTTCAGTCAACCATATCTTTGAAGTGAAATAAGATATTAAAAAAGTTGAGTATTGGTTCAGAAGACGAATAGTTGAAAGTACTATCAGATACCTAAACAAATTTTGTTTGAAGGAATTTGTGAACGATTATAAACTCGACAATATGCAATATTAAATTCAAATTATTGTAGAAAATCTTTTGAGACGATACTTTCTTTCCATTGGTTCTGGATTTCTACAAAGTTTTATGGTCCTCCTGTTATGGATGAAATGAATCATTTTGTTAGTTCAAAGAAATGATTTGTGGTAGTTAGTGACATTTGAAATACTATGTAGTTTTTACACAAACATTTTTTAGCACATCACAGGTAATGAATATGAAAATACTCTGAAATTTTTTGAATAGGATTTCTTTTTTCATTATTAACTGATAATTATTGTTGCCCACACAGCAACAATTTTTTTCTATGTAATAATTAATGATGTATTTATGAAATCCTATAGAAAATAATACTAATGATGAGAAATAAAAAAAGTAAGTAATGTTTTGAGGGATGGCAATGGACAATATTGTAGAAAATTAACAAACTGTAATGGTTCCTTTATTTTCAATCGATAGGGATTTATTGTACAATATTCACTGCCTTCTCTATCTGTATTTGAAATTTTCGAAATTATGCTATTGAATTTTTAGAAACAACTGATTTCCGACCAAAAATTAAGAAGACGGTATTGTCTATGAAACAGTATACTTTTGGAAAGCAAAACATAAAAATACTCAATTAAAAATCATGTAATTAGGAATGTAACTCAAAATAAACTATATTTGTCATTCACGGTGGTTTTCCTATCTACTCTATCAAACAGTCATTCGTTGTAAGCAAGCGACACAAATGACTCGCACATAGTTATCTATCCGAGGCTTCTTCGCCGTCTGGTTATCGAAATATACAATAAAAAATGACTAGGTAACTAAAAGTTTCACACTCGAGCAATAGAAATAACAGCTAAGTTAACCTGGATGAGTGGCTAGATTATTCTCGAGAATCTCTTTGACAGTTATAATAATGAGCTAGCTAAGCGTATAATGTATATAATATTCATAACAACTTTAATCGTAACATTATCCAATAAAAAACTAATTTGAACGTGTTTTAATGAGTGAACGGCAGCCGTTACTTCTATATGTTCTGAGAACGTTTCACCAACTTCCACATCCTATCAAGTCAACAGGAGTCTCAAAACTCTGGAGATCCGACAGGATGTAGAAATAAAATCATTTGAATTCCTTTCAATTAAATCAGTTTCCGACAGTTGTGCAATTGCGTCTCTCTTTTCTACGACTAAAGCTCTGTCTAATATAAGTTTGTTAAAATAATGTTGACCATCATACATCCCATTTGCTCCTGATATGCACCACTGTGAACGACCATCGTACTCAATTCATAATCCCCAGCTTTCTGAATCTAACTTGAGACGAACGCCCAGCATTCCAATGTCTTCACCAGAAAATCTATTTTTGGAGTGAGGGGATCATTGCCGTATGTCTTGCAGGATTCTGTTCGGCCTAAGTAAAGATCTCCGTCCAGCCACAGACCGAATTTACCATCGCCTGCACCTATGCTGATGCTCTCGTTGTTGCCTTTGATGAAATATAGGTTCTCACCAGTCCAGTTGAAGACCTTGAATTCGGGAGTGAAGGAAAACAATGATGACTCGCCTGTGCCATAGAAGTGGTCAGAAACCTGGAGCGCACAGGAAGTGAGGGCACCGAATACCTGCAAAAAAAAGTGATGATAAATATATCAAAAATGCTTTAGATGTTTTCTTGAACAAAGGTTGAAAATACGTGTAGATTCTCTACTATAATGTATTTTGTTGCTTTTGGGGATTGTTAACGAGATGTTTATTTGCTTTAGTTAACTAAAGACCACTCGAAAAAGTTCCACAACTTCGAGAAATCTAACCTCAATTCATTTCTGTACCTGAGGTATAGGGCCCCTGTAAAATATATTTCTTTTTCTGGGAGGGCCATATGAGATATGTCAAGTGCTTTATTCCGAGGCTCATTTGATACCTCTCAATAATGTATGTAATTTATAATCCTGAAGCAAAAAATGAGTTTCACCTTCATGCCGCCACTTATTGGTGGCGCATGCGAAAGTCTTGGAAAAGTGAAAATAAATACCCAAGAGAAGAGTAACTTAACAAAAGAAAGACATTTAGATGAATTTAGATATTAGTTACGACTGGATTCGTTTTTAATCGAAGTAATTTCTATATATATATATATATATATATATATATATATAGGGTGATAAATGTCAGTACAACTTTTGTTGTTGTGAATTTTGTTGTTTATATAAAATTGTTTATATAAAAAAAGGTCATGCTATATGAAAACGTGAATTCATGAGACACTAACCGTAAAATCAATCCTCCACCATAAATATAGATTCAAGGCCATTTATTCTTGTATTGTGGAGTCTACGTTTACCGAAAATCAAAATCATACATTTTCTAGGGGTATCAAATGATTGTCCAAAATTCAGCATGGGATTGCTAGTCTACTGATATTACTTTCAAATCATTTAGGTTGTGTTTTATTTGTACAATCTTATTCTAGAACCACTATTACCGCCAAAAGACTTGGTCACCTGAATAGTATGATTTGCTTATCAGTTACAGAAAAAGTGTTGAGACTTTTTTCAAGGGGCCCTTGAAGTAAATAAATTTAGTTTTTTGATGTGTTTTTTGGCAATTAATGTTTTTATTGTAGTTACCGAAAAGAAGTCAGTTCTTTTTGGTTCATAAAATAACTCATCCTTCTTTATAGATGTACAAGAACTATAGAAAATTCCCCCAGACCCCAGAGTGGTTTTTGGGCGGAAAATGTGGTTTATGGTGAATTTAAATGCCAAGTACTTAATCATGTCCGTGTTAACAAACAGGACACTCTCTGTCCATCTAAAAAACATAGTGTTCTGAAACATTATCATGCATAGTGCACGTAATCTCCCAGACAAGGCTGCTTGTATAGAGTCGCACTAAGGAGCGACCGAATTTTAATTTTTTTTTCAATATGCGGCTGGGTATAAGAATTTTTTTAGGTAGAGGTTAGGGACACAAATTAGCAGTTTCTTCAGCCGTATCAGTACTTGACATTTTAAAAATTTTAAACTTTAAAATACCCTATATGTACACACAATAGGCGTTAATAACTAAATGACTACTCTGACACTGTAACATGAATTTTGGCAGCCGATTGCAGTTAAATGTGATTGGCCAGTGTACGGAGGTTAGCTTATTTTATCCAATAGATGCAAATGTGCATGGTGATCATGTTTTGATCACGTATCTACCATTGTTTGGGTTGATTTGTTTGTTGGATGGATATAGTTTTTTTTTGGTCCCTTGGGAGCTATCTGACTTGTGCATTTAGTCCAAGTCTCCAGAAAACACTGCAAGCCTCTTGAGCTTATTGCGTTTATTCTCCCATCTTCTCATGACACCCATTCCATCAGTCTCGTTCCCTGTGCTTGTTTGTACAGGTTCCGTGTTGGATGTTCTTCTGGGCGTAATT